>CP106723.1:0-21909 GCA_025506655.1 Gossypium rotundifolium
AAATCACGGAGGTAGGTGCCCAACTTCACGGGATTTTGGAGATTTTCCGATGAAGGACCAGATTGCAATCGTGAGAAACTGTTGGGGCAAAGTGTAATTTTAAGAAAGATAAGGGTAAAATGTAATTTTGAAAAGTTCGGGGCTAAAATGTAATTTTAGGAAAGTTTAGGGTTAAAATATAAATTTTAATTTTTAATTTTTTAAAATTTTTAAAATTTTTTAAAATAAACCCATAATTAATGGGACAAAATTTAGTGCTTATAATGCCCTCTTTGCTCATCACTGTGAAACAAGGATAGAGCAAAGACTTAAAAGCGCTAAATTTTGTTCGATGTCCAATATTTATTCTTTATTGAAAAATAGAAATCGAAAATAGCTCGACATGTGACACGAAGCTCAACTCAGATCTTTGAAAAACCAAAATTGAAAATACCTCAGCGTGTGACCTGAGGCTCAACTCACCTCTCAATGTGAGTTGATTTTGAAAACAGAATTGAAGATACCTCACGTGTGACACGAGGCTCAACTCACCTCTCTAATATGAGTTGATTTTTGAAAAACAAAATTGAAAAATACCTCGACGTGTGACCGAGGCTCAACTCACCTCTCGCATTATGAGTTGATTTTTTGAAAATGAAATTGAAAAATACCTCGACGTGTGACTCCGAGGCTCAACTCACCTCTCGCATTATGAGTTGATTTTTGAAAATAGAAATTGAAAATACCTCGGTGTGTGACTCGAGGCTCAACTCACCTCTCGCAATATGAGTTGATTTTGAAGAACGAAAATTGAAAAATACCTCGTGTGTGACACGAGGCTCAACTCACCTCTCGCAATATGAGTTGATTTTTGAAAATGAATTGAAAAATACCTCGGCGTGTGACCCGAGGCTCAACTCACCTCTCTAATATGAGTTGATTTTTTGAAAAGCGAAATTGAAAAATACCTCGGCGATGACTCGAGGCTCAACTCACCTCTCGCATTATGAGTTGATTTTTGAAAATGTAAATTAAAATACCTCGTGTGGACTCGATGCTCAACCCACCTCTCGCATTATGAGTTGATTTTGAAAAGCGAAATTGAAAATACCTCAACGTGTGACTGAGGCTCAACTCACCTCTCGCCATATAAGTTGATTTTTTGAAAATGAAATGAAATAATTTTAAAAAGTATCAAAATTTCAAAACATATCTTCCGGTGGAACTCGAATGTCTTCCTTGTCCTTGGTTGATACACTATCATCAAAACCTTTTGCTTTATTGGAATACCAGATATGTCATGCATGATGTTATCATGATATGCACATGTTTGGTCTTAAATGCTTTTATGCCTACATGATTATGCCATATGCCTTGGGCTTGTTTATCAGATATCTCTTTTCGTTATTGACTCTCATGATGACCGCATTCATTGCTTCGATTCTTGATTTCCCTTTCGTGTTTTGTACCATCCTCGAGTAATCTACGCTTCTCGTATCACCCTTTTGCCCCTTGTTGAACTTTTGCCCTTGCTTTGAGCTCTTGCACTTACCAAATTCTCATCCGGTAATACTCAACATTCCTTTTGTTTAGAGTATGTCATTTCACTATTTGTCATTTAGACGAACCACACATGAGATGCATGAAAATAGGAAAGTAGGTACGAAAGAAATACCTCACATTCATATTTATTCCAAAAGCAATAAGCAAAGAAAATTGACAAGGAAAAGCTCAATAAAGAAAACATTATAAAGAAAGGAAAGCGATTCAATTGTCACAAATGCTCTAGATATTCAACGATGAACTTCTCCACATTTTTTCATCCGGATCTCTTCGAGCACCGTAATCTCGCCACATGACTCCCGTTCAAATCGTCTTGCTCCTTTTGTCCGAACCTCCTTCATTAGGACGCCTTTCGTGTTTTCATCCTAATCTTTTTTGTTTATCAAGGCGCTCTTTCGAGCTTTCATCTTGATCTTTTTCTTCTTTTTTTATTTTTTATCAAGACGCCTTTTCGGGTTTTCATCTTGATCTTTTTCTTCTTTTTTATTTTTTTATTTTTTCTTTTTTTATCAAGACGCCATTTTCGGTTTTCATCTTAATCTCTCCTTTTTTTTTAGGCATAGTACTTTTCACGGATCCGAGTTCTTTGGATTAGGTAACTTCTTCCCATCCATCTCGGTGAGAATCAAAGCTCCACCAGAGAAAGCCTTCTTTACGACGTCTGACCCTTCCCAATTTGGTACCCATTTTCCTCGAAAGTCTTTTTGTATTGGGAGAATCTTTCAAGACGAGTTCCCCTCATGAATTCTCTTGGCAGCACCTTCTTGTCATGAGCCATGATCATTCTCTTCGGTACATCTGCTCATGAAAATCGCCTTCAAGCGTTTTCTTCGATAAGATTTAGCTGGTCATATCGAGCTTGAACCCATTCGATTCTTCTAGTTTCGACTCCATTAAGACTCGTGAGAGGGATCTCAACTTCAATGGGCAGACGACTTCCATTCCATAGACCGCAGAGAAAGGAGTTGCTCAGTAGATGTCCGCATGAGATGTGCGATATGCATACAAAGCTAATGGTAGCTTCTCGTGCCAATCTTTATAAGTCTCGATCATTTTCCCAATAATCTTCTTAATATTTTTGTTAGCCGCTTCTCTCGCTCCGTTCATCTTTGGGCGATAGGTTGAGGAATTATGATGCTTTATTTGAAATCGCGCACACTTCTTTCATCATCTTGTTGTTGATTTAAGCGTTATCTCAAATAATTTTCTCGTGCAAACCGTATCGACATATGATTTCCTTTTTAAGAACACGCAAGCTGCAGTCTTCGTCACATTAGCAAATAAAGCGGCTTCTACCCATTTTGTGAAGTAATCTATAACCACAAAATGAACCGATGGCCATTAGAAGCTTTTGGAGAAATTGGCCTATAACATCCATGCCCACATAGAAAAAGGCCACGGAGAAGTCATGACATGAAGGGCGAAGAAATGCATGAATTTTATCGCCAGAATTTGACATTTGTGGCACTTTCGCGTAACTAATGTAGTCACTTTCCATCGTCAGCCAGTAATAACCGAGTCTCATAATCTGTCTGGCCATAGTGAAACCATTGGCATGCGTCCCACAAATTCCTTCATGGACATCTTCAAGTATTTTTCTGGCTTCAACAGAATCCACGCATCTCAGGAGCACTTGATCTTTTCCTCTTTTGTACAGGATATCCCCATCAAGGACAAATCCCACCGCCATTCTTCTGATTGTTCTTTTGTCGTTCTCATTTGCTTGCTCGGGATACCTTTGATTCTTGACATATTCTAAGATATCATGGAACCACGACCGTCCATCTGTCTCTTTTTCAATGCTAAAACAATGTGCAGGGACCTCATATATGCTCATTTGGAGAGGCATTATTTCTGATTCTCTGGACGCTTTGAACATTAAGGCCAAAGTGGCCAAGGCATCAGCCAATTGGTTTTCTTCTCGTGGGAAGTAGTTAAAAGTCACTTCTTTGAATTCTTTGACCAACTCCGCCACGATATCGCGATATTTGACCAATTTTGAATCTCTCACTTCCCAATCTCCACGAATTTGGTAAATCACCAACGCTGAGTCCCCGTATACTTCTAAGATTTTGATGTTTCATTCAATAGCTGCGCGAAGTCCCATGATGCAAGCCTCATATTCCGCCGTTATTGGTGCGTAAGAAATTTAATCTGGCGTTGAACGGATAATGGTTCCTTCCGTGACACTAAGACTACTCCAATCCCATGCCCCAATGCATTTGATGCACCATCAAAGCTCATCTTCCATGATTTCTTTTGACGACTCACACTCTTTTTACGTAATGCACATCAAGTCTTCGTCGGGAAATCAAATCTCAATGGCTCGTATTCCTCTGTTGTTCGAGTTGCTAAGAAGTCAGTTATCGCGCTCCCTTTTATCGACTTTTGACTCACATATACAATGTCGTACTCTGATAGTAGGATCTGCCATCGTGCCATTCTTCCTGAAAGTACAGGTGATTCCATCATGTATTTTATTGTGTCCACTTTGAAATTAACCACGTCGTATGATACAACATATATTGTCCGAGCCTTGAATCGCCTGCACCAAAGCACAATGTAATTTTTCAATTGACGGGTATTTTGCTTCATACTGTGAACTTTTATCGAGATAGTAGATCGCCCTTTCTTTTCCCCAACTCATCATGTTGCCCTAATACGCAACCCATTGAATTTTCAAACACGCTTAGATACAATATTAACGGTCTTAGGGAGTTAGCGGTACTAGCGCCGGAGGTTAGACAAATCTTGCTTTATCTTGTCAAAAGCCACTTGGCACTCATCGCTCCACTCTCCGGATTATGTTTTCAAGGAGTCGAAAAATTGGGTCACACTTGGTTGGTAAGTTGAGCAATGAATCGAGCGATGTAGTTCAACCTCCCTAAAATCCTCGACTTCTTTTTGTGTACGCGAGGTGGTAGTTCTTGTATGGCTTTTATCTTATCCGGATCAACCTCAATACCTCTCTCACTAACAATGAAGCCGAGTAATTTTCCGAGGTAGCCCGAACGCACACTTAGTGGATTAAGCTTCATTTGGAATTTTCTTAGTCTTTCGAACAATTTCTTGAGGTTCCCAATATGCTCTCTTTCCCCAGATTTGGCAATCATATCATCAACATAAACTTCTATCTCTTTGTGCATCATGTCATGGAATAGCATCACCATTGCCCTCCGATACGTTGCTCAAAGATTCTTTAATCCAAACGGCATCACCTTGTAGTAGAATGTCCCCATATCGTTCTGAAGGTAGTTTCTCCATATCCTCGGAGCCATCTTTATCGATTATAACCTTTTCATCTTTCTTCGATCTGGGACTATATTAGCTACCCATTTTGGGTATTTGGAGACTTGTAGGAAGCCAAGATCAAATTGTTTCTTTACTTCTTCAAAGATTTGTGTCTCATTTGTCTTAGCTTCTATTGAATGGGTTTGCATTCTGGTTTCAGTGGGAGTCTATGGACCACTACATCCTCGTTCAACCCTGGCATGTCTTGATACGACCATGTAAATACATCTTTATACTTACGAAGCAAGGCGATCGAATCATGTTTGGTGTTATCGAAATGGCGGTCCCAATCTTCACTTCTTGCCTCTTTTCTTCATTTCCCAAGTTCACAGCTTCAACAGATTCTTGATGGGGTAGGATCTGTTTATCTTCTTGTTCTATCATTCTTTGTAAGTCAGGAGACGAGACATAATCTTCAGCATTTTCCTCAGCTTCAAAATCTCCTAAACAAATAGCTTTCTCGAAATTGATTTCAAGACTTGTAACGAGATTGCTCATGTCATTGATATCTGAGCACCTGAAAGGTGAATGGAAAAGAAAACTATAGAGGAGTATCAAAGTATTGGAACCAACAAGCATAATGTTATGGCATGATATGAGGTACATGTAAGGACAGGTTGTGAGAAGAAGGAATAATTATGAAGTTAACAAGAATGAAAAGACTATGACAAAATACATCTCCATTAATGTTCATTTAAATGATAAAGAGCAAACATAAGCTCTTACAAAAGAATCCCACTATTACTTAGGGGCACACAAAAAGAGAGTTAACATTGAGCATTACTCTGGAGAGGACTTAGAAACTACAAGAAGATCCACAAGCAATCCAATTGTTCAAAATGAATCCAGGAGGACAAGGCGTATTATTGAAACATCTTCAATTCGTCATCCCTTTGTCAATAACATTTATCTCGACGCTCAAGACCCTTTCAATTAATAATGTAACACCCCTAACCCGTATCCGTCGCCGTAATAGGGTTACGAGGCATTATCGGACAAAACACAGCCCACATAGTCATTTATCATTTTTCATACACAAGGTTATATCAATTTCTATACGATATAACTTCTAAATCCAATAGCAATCATCCGCTAAATCATATTAGTTAAATTTTCACATATGGAACACACAACTAGATAAAATTAATCATGCTTAGTTACTTATAATACATATACAAACTATGCTTCAAATTTCAGCCATATTAATATCATCTATATATATCCACATATTCAATTAACTAATATGCAACAAAGCCATGTTACATGTACTTAATACATATGACTCTAATATTAATGGCATTTGTATACTCAAAACATATTACAACATATATCATTACATTTCATACATCAAATATATGTCAATATATCTATTTCATTGCTTCTACACAAGCACATAATAAAACCATTCAAACCATATTACATTAATTATTATGCAATCACATATGTGACTTTAGTAGCATTACAACATGGCCGAACATACTATTGATGCATAAATATATAGTGCTAATTTACCCTAAAACAAAAGCCACATTTAACATTTGAACACAAATAACATTTCAATGTACACCTAATTCGCATATATATTTGTATACCTAAACTTCATAAAATTTTTTTTGAAAATAAATTAATCAAATATGTATCGAGATACATATATATATAAACCGATACAACTAGATCAAGATTGTCCATTATACTAATTTCACTTCATACCAACCCTAGTTCTTTCATTTTCATTTATAACATTTAAAACATATATTTTCGTGCATTTCTAACCTTAACTCGACTATTCAAATGGTGTAGCCGAACATACAATGCATGCACAATATATATATATACCAACTTTCCTTATTTATAACAAGGATATCTCATAACTCATAGATTCATGGAACATAAATCTAAGACTCGACCATTGAATATCATATCATGCAAACCGAGACATTTGTTCATCTTTACACCCAAGTTTTATCATACAATACACTTCCAAATAAGTTTATTTCATAACCGAACCACCATATTACTATTTACTACTCAAAACTTACTTATAACCCAATCGTTTCAAGTATATAAGTCACAAAATCTACTGTTCAAGATGAAACACATATGAATATGAGTATGTACATATATATAACACATACTCATTCATTTGCCAAACCAAACATGCACGTATCTCACATCCAAGACAGATTATATTATCGAACATTAACATTAAGAACTAGCCACTTTCGCATGGCCTTTATACATTATCAAAATGTTATTCAAAACTTAGCTAGCCTATACATGCCTTAAGAACCGAAAGTTTAAGCATTTTAGGTACCAAAAGAGTCGATAGTGTGAATGACTTCATTGACAATCCCCCGAGCTCGTAGCTTGATCAAAATCTATAAGATGTAATGATGAACACATAAGTAAGCTAATTTAGCTTAGTAAGTCTTAAGTAGTCATGATATACCAATTGTACATTCAAGCATTAAATCAACAATCAAGTAATAACGTTGAATAAATTAGCTTAACTCAAAGGTCCTCCAAAACGAATGCCTTTACCTCACTTAACATAACGCTTATCATTTCCTTACCATTAACATCCAACTTACCAACTCAAGATTTTAACCAAAATATAAAGCATCCTCTTTATGATCTATTCATAACACGCACATATGAAACTCAATAGGTTCACATAATTATTCAACAAGTAAAAGACCATGTACATCTAAATTGCCTCTTTAATTACATAAACACAAGTTCGCTTAGCTTAACCATCATCACTATTTTACCTTTAAACCTCCATCTATAATCTCATCATATAATTCACATATAGATTAAATACTGCTTCCAACTACTCATATTTTCGATACACATATTTCCATAGGATCATATATATATATATGTATATAAGTATATACTTTACACTTAGTAATTTCACATAAAAGGAAATATATTCATACACATATATATATATATATATATGTATATCCATTTGACATTTCATACATTTGTATACATGGCATCAAAGTAATCCTAGTATGTCGCGTAAACATAAGCATAAGGCCAAATATACAGGATCAATTTGTATCATTCATATCAATATACTTATACGATTACCTTAACCACATTATGCTTTCATATACCTATTTGCTCATGGCATAGTTTATACACAATTTGCATCTACCGATTGTACATCACATTTCCTTTAGCAATTCATTCACTTATCATCATCACACATATATATATGAATAATACATGAATATGAATAGCACATACCTTGTAGCCAATTAACAAATTCATTTTCAAATGCTTAGGCTCTCTTGATTCATTTCATGACTTTACTAGTACACAACCTAAGCTTGGAATTTTCAACTCACCAAGATAAAACCTGCTAGGCATTTGCCCTAATCTCACATACCGACATTAGACTTGCTAGACTCAAGGTCCAGAGTTCAAACACCAAGATTTAGCCTGCTAGGCAATAAGCCCGAATATATCACCAAGACTAAGCTCGCTAGGCACGAAGCCCGAATATGTCATATGCTAGGCACAAAGCTCGAATATGTCACCTAAGACTAAGCTCGCTAGGCACAAAGCCCGAATATGTCACCTAAGACTAAGCCTGCTAGGCACAAAGCCCGAATATGTCACCCAAGACTAAGCTCGCTAGCACAAAGTCTAATATGTCACCTAAGACTAAGCTCGCTAGCAATAAAGCCCGAGTATCAATGTAGTCAATCATTCCACACACATTTCATAATTTATCACATATCCAATTCAACTAAGCTTATTCACATTGCACAAATAAAATCATTACGCCATTGTAAAACCCACAATTCATATCGAAATACTCATTCATATCACATTATTAAATTATGCATTCAACCTAATTTACTTATATACATTCGGCTGTGACATAAACATGTACTCAAATTTATCGAACATCATCATTTAATATGTTCATAAATAATTCTTTGATATATTTCACTTAAGGACTTACCTCAAATATCGATGGACGACGTAAGACCGGCTATTCAATAACCTTTGTCTTTCCCCGATCTAATTCCATTTTTTCTTTGTTCTTGATCTAAACATATTTAAAATAAGCTTATTCAAGTACATTTCATCTCAATTTAGTCCAAAATACATAAATGGGCAAATTACCATTTTGCCCCTATTATTTCACATTTTTACAATTTAGTCCCTATTGCACAAAACACAAAATACACAAAATTTCTCATTACCCATGCTTGGCCGAATATTACCTATGTTCATACAAGTCCATAAATTTCATTTATTTCACATTTTAGTCCTTCAAAAATTTATTTTTTTAATTTAGTCCAAATTACTCAAATTCATCAAAAATTCAAAGACAAAACTTGTAAATCTAACACATATATTTCATTTTTCATGATCAAACAACAAAAATCACAAGAATTCATCAATGGCCCAACTCAAAATATTCATCAAAATCAAAAATTGAAGCATGGGTTTTGTACACTTCATAGCAACGATCTCAACAACGTGAAAATTATCTAAAACCGAGCTTAATACGTACCTTAATTAAGTCCAACAATGGCCGAATGCCCTAACATCTTTTCTCCTTTCTTTTTGTTTTATCTTCGGCCATGGAAAAACAAAATGACTTTGGCTTTTAATTTGTTTTTTTATGATAAGTTATTATAATATAAAACATTATATTATAACATTATAAATTTTAATTATAATAAATAACATATAAAACACATTAAAATGGCATGTGCCGTCCACTTCCTTTGAAAATGGGCTATTTTCCTTTAAGGACTCCATATTAAAAAGCCACTATCAACTAAGCACTTTACACTATAGTTTATAACTTTTACCTTTTATGCGATTAAGTCCTTTTATTAAATCGAATACCTAAACGATTTAAATTAAGTCACGAAAATTTAAAACCAACAAATTCGAACACAATAAAAACACAAAATAATTTTAAAATATTTTTCAGACTCGGATTTGTGGTCTCAAAACCACTATTCTGATTAGGGTCAACATCGGGCTGTTACAACTCTCCCCCCCTTAGGGATTTTCGTCCCCGAAAATCTTACCAGTGAATAGGTTTGGATAACACTCTTTAATCTTATATATCCCAATAAATCTCAAACTCAACTTGCCTTTACGACCAAATCTGAGTATTTTCTTCCATGGTGAAACTTTCAAAAAACACTTGACCTCTGCTCTATAATTAAATATCTTTACATTTCAAACATGCAGCTTTCAAGCTATCACGGATCACTATCACTTTTTGTTCTGTTTCTTTGATCGAGCCAACCTCTTATATCTTACTTTCCCTGAGTTCGGTCCAATACAATGATGTACGACATTTACGACTGTACAAAGCCTCGTAGGGTACCATTTTGATACTAAATTGAAAGCTACTATTATGAGCAAATTCAATCAAAGGTAAACCAGATTTAATCATTCTATCCACAATAACCCAGATTACTTCTTTCTTGCTCAGTGTCAACGATAAACTAGATACAAAATCTATCATAACCCTATCCCATTTCTACCCGAGTATCATAACCGAACGCAATAACCCAAAGGTACCGATGCTTGGCTTTTACTTACAGACAAATTAAGCATTTCGAAACAAAGTCAGATATGTCTCGTTTTATACCAGACCACAAATAGAACTATTTTAAATCATCCTACATATTCATGCTACCCGGATGAACAGATAACCAGCTATTGTAAGCTTCGCTCAAAATCGCCTAAATTAACTGAATTTACTCAACACTTACTCGGTTTCGAACCGCTAGTAATTATTTTTATCAATTCGAATTTGATTCAATATTTGTTTCACATCGAGCTCTCTTTACTAACAATTTATTGTAACTTTTTTTTGAGTATCATAAATTTGTTGAACAAACAATGCCTTGCTTTTAATTCGCTATTATCGAGCCATCATCAGATATCACCATATACACATTCATTGCATACAAACATGACATTTCTCACCGAACAGATAGTGACACCAAATCTTTAATGCGAACACAATAGTTGCTAACTCCAAATCATGTGTCGGGTAGTTCTTTTGGTATGACTTCAACTATCTCAAGATATAAACTATAACTCGCTTTCTCGCATCAAAACACAACCTGCACCACTCAAACATGCATCATCAGAATAACAAGTTCTTTACCCGATTCGTCGAATTAACACCGGAGCTTCTATCATTAGATTTTTCAACCGATCAAAACTTTTTCGATATTTTTTTTTTTTTTTTTGACATCTTTCCAAAGCGCCTAATCAATCTGAGTAACTATCATCGATCTAATCGATTCCAAAAGTCGACACAATATGTCCCGTAAGACTAACTTCGACAATCGTAATTCACATTCTCTCAATATCATATATAAATATAATTGTCCTTCTCTCAAAGTTTGCAAGAAAATTCTCAATATTCAGTATGCTCCTTTTCATCAAGTGAATAAATAAAGGGATCATCCACAATTTCCACAATAGCTCAATAACTGATTTAACTTCACGAATCAGAGGCAAACCCGTAACTCTTCAGGAAACATATCAGAAAACTCACAAACAATAGGTATTGATTAAATTTTTCTTCCCAGATACTTTCAAATCAATCACGTAGGCAAAATATGCCTCATAACCCTTTTTTTTTTCATATAATTCTGAGCTTTCAAAACAGATATTACAGCAGTCAATCTACTCAAACCATTGGACTCAATTCATTTTTTTTTTTTATCTTTCGACATCTCAAATTTATAGTCTTTCTTTGCGCTCACAACAAAGATCATGCATAACAACCAATCCTCCCAAAATAATATTGAACTCATCAAATGGTAAAAGCATCAAATTAGGGAAACAGATATCTCAAAAAGTTAATGGATGCTTCTTGCATTCTTTATCAACCATGACACTTTTATCTAGGGGTTCAATACTTTTGTAGCAAACTCAAGATTCTGCAACAAAGTCTTGTTGAATACTAAATTCATGCATACATACGGATATGTAGAACCAAGGTTTATCAAAACAATCACGAAGTATCATAAAGAGTAAATGTACCGCTTATGACATCGTGATGAGGCATCCTCTAGAACTTGAATAGCATACACTGACCGCACTGCTTCAAATATGTTAATATTGTCTTCTAATGAAGATATGATACACTTTAAACATTGATCCTAATATAAGATAGCTCGTTGAACACACAAATAGTATTGTTAAACCACAACTCAAATTTCGCTTCGCATCATTATCATCATCATTAGTTTTAAATTCTTCTACCTGTGTTTCTCAATTTTATCTACGTGAGGCTCGCCAAATCTTATCGGATCCACTATCGGAGGTACTATAGGTCCTTGAGATGGATTATTCGGGGTGGAGGTTGTTGCACAATCAAGTTAGCCCAGATATATTGAGTAAACCATTCATTTATCATCCGGTAGAAGGCTTACTTAGCCTCCCCTCATGACTACTCAAGATAGGTCAAGAGTCTAATGCACACCGACCTATATAAGGAATCAGCGCCACGCCTCAACATCATCACCTACGGCTCTATCGGGATCCATTTACAATATAAAATCACAATTCAGATGTCAGAAGTCACCACACTATCGTATTGTAATTTAAGGCATGTATAGCTAGACCCACACGTGCTACGGTAGTCCTAGAATCGACTAAACCGTAAGCTCTGATACCAATAAAATGTAACACCCCTAACCCGTATCCGTCGTCGGAATAGGGTTACGAGGCATTACCGGACAAAACACAGTTCCACATAGTCATTTATCATTTTTCATACACAAGGTTATATCAATTTCTATACGATATAACTTCTAAATCCAATAGCAATCATCCGCTAAATCATATTAGTTAAATTTTCACATATGGAACACACAACTAGATAAAATTAATCATGCTTAGTTACTTATAATACATATACAAACTATGCTTCAAATTTCAGCCATATTAATATCATCTATATATATCCACATATTCAATTAACTAATATGCAACAAAGCCATGTTACATGTACTTAATACATATGACTCTAATATTAATGGCATTTGTATACTCAAAACATATTACAAAGATATATCATTACATTTCATACATCAAATATATGTCAATATATCTATTTCATTGCTTCTACACAAGCACATAATAAAACCATTCAAACCATATTACATTAATTATTATGCAATCACATATGTGACTTTAGTAACATTACAACATGGTCGAACATACTATTGATGCATAAATATATAGTGTAATTTACCCTAAAAACAAAAGCCACATTTAACATTTGAACACAAATAACATTTCAATGTACACCTAATTCGCATATATATTAGTATACCTAAACTTCATAAAATTTCCTTTTTCGAAAATAATTAATCAAATATGTATCGAGATACATATATATATATATATATAAAACCGATACAACTAGATCAAGATTGTCCATTATACTAATTTCACTTCATACCAACCCTAGTTCTTTCATTTTCATTTATAACATTTAAAACATATATTTTCGTGCATTTCTAACCCGAACCTGACTATTCAAATGGTGTAGCCGAACATACAATGCATGCACAAATATATATATATACCAACTTTCCTTATTTATAACAAGGATATCTCATAACTCATAGATTCATGGAACATAAATCTAAGACTCACCATTCAATATCATATCATGCAAACCGAGACATTTGTTCCTCTTTACACCCAAGTTTTATCATACAATACACTTCCAAATAAGTTTATTTCATAACCGAACCACCATATTACTATTTACTACTCAAAACTTACTTATAACCCAATCGTTTCAAGTATATAAGTCACAAAATCTACCTGCTCAGATGAAACACATATGAATATGAGTATGTATATATATATAACACATACTCATTCATTTGCCAAACCAAACATGCACGTATCTCACATCCAAGACAGATTATATTATCGAACATTAACATTAAGAACTAGCCACTTTCGCATGGCCTTTATACATTATCAAAATGTCATTCAAAACTTAGCTAGCCTATACATGCCTTAAGAACCGAAAGTTTAAGCATTTTAGGTACCAAAAGAGTCGATAGTGTGAATGACTTCATTGACAATCCCCCGAGCTCGTAGCTTGATCAAAATCTATAAGATGTAATGATGAACACACGAAGTAAGCTAATTTAGCTTAGTAAGTCTTAAGCATCATGATATACCAATTGTACATTCAAGCATTAAATCAACAATCAAGTAATAACGTTGAATAAATTAGCTTAACTCAAAGGTCCTCCAAAACGAATGCCTTTACCTCACTTAACATAACGCTTATCATTTCCTTACCATTAACATCCAACTTACCAACTCAAGATTTTAACCAAAATATAAAGCATCCTCTCTTTATGATCTATTCATAACACGCACATATGAAACTCAATAGGTTCACATAATTATTCAACAAGTAAAAGACCATGTACATCTAAATTGCCTCTTTAATTACATAAACACAAGTTCGCTTAGCTTAACCATCATCACTATTTTACCTTTAAACCTCCATCTATAATCTCATCATATAATTCACATATAGATTAAATACTGCTTCCAACTACTCATATTTTCGATACACATATTTCCATAGGATCATATATATATATATATACAGTAAGTATATACTTTACACTTAGTAATTTCACATAAAAGGAAATATATTCATACACATATATATATATATGTATATCCATTTGACATTTCATACATTTGTATACATGGCATCAAAGTAATCCTAGTATGTCGCGTAAACATAAGCATAAGGCCAAATATACAGGATCAATTTGTATCATTCATATCAATATACTTATACGATTACCTTAACCACATTATGCTTTCATATACCTATTTCCTCATGGCATAGTTTATACACAATTTGCATCTACCGATTGTACATCACATTTCCTTTAGCAATTCATTCACTTATCATCATCACACATATATATATGAATAATACATGAATATGAATAGCACATACCTTGTAGCCAATTAACAAATTCATTTTCAAATGCTTAGGCTCTCTTGATTCATTTCATGACTTTACTAGTACACAACCTAAGCTTGGAATTTTCAACTCACCGATATAAAACCTGCTAGGCATTTGCCCGAATCTCACATACCGACATTAGACTTGCTAGACTCAAGGTCCAGAGTTCAAACACCCCAGATTTAGCCTGCTAGGCAATAAGCCCGAATATATCACCAAGACTAAGCTCGCTAGGCACGAAGCCTCGAATATGTCACCCAGATTAAGCTCGCTAGGCACAAAGCCCTAATATGTCACCAAGACTAAGACTAAGTCCGAATATGTCACAGGCATTAAGCTTGCTAGGCACAAAGCTCTAATATGTCACCAAGACTAAGCTGCTAGGCATAAAGCCCTAATATGTCACCTAAGACTAAGCTCGCTAGGCAATAAAGCCCGAGTATCAATGTAGTCAATCATTCCACACACATTTCATAATTTATCACATATCCAATTCAACTAAGCTTATTCACATTGCACAAATAAAATCATTACGTCATTGTAAAACCCACAATTCATATCGAAATACTCATTCATATCACATTATTAAATTATGCATTCAACCTAATTTACTTATATACATTCGGCTGTGACATAAACATGTACTCAAATTTATCGAACATCATCATTTAATATGTTCATAAATAATTCTTTGATATATTTCAGCTTAAGGACTTACCTTAAATATCGATGGACGACGTAGACCGGCTATTCAATAACCTTTGTCTTTCCCCGATCTAATTCCGTTTTTTCTTTGTTCTTGATCTAAACATATTTAAAATAAGCTTATTCAAGTACATTTCATCTCAATTTAGTCCAAAATACATAAATGGCCAAATTACCATTTTGCCCCTATTATTTCACATTTTTACAATTTAGTCCCTATTGCACAAAACACAAAATACACAAAATTTCTCATTACCCATGCTTGGCGAATATTACCTATGTTCATACAAGTCCATAAATTTCATTTATTTCACATTTTAGTCCTTCAAAAATTTATTTTTTTAATTTAGTCCAAATTACTCAAATTCATCAAAAATTCAAAGACAAAACTTGTAAATCTAACACATATATTTCATTTTTCATGATCAAACAACAAAATCACAAGAATTCATCAATGGCCCAACTCAAAATATTCATCAAAATCAAAAATTGAAGCATGGGTTTTGTACACTTCATAGCAACGATCTCAACAACGTGAAAATTATCTAAAACCGAGCTTAATACGTACCTTAATTAAGTCCAACAATGGCCGAATGCCCTAACATCTTTTCTCCTTTCTTTTTGTTTTATCTTCGGCCATGGAAAACAAAAATGACTTTGGCTTTTAATTTGTTTTTTTATGATAAGTTATTATAATATAAAACATTATATTATAATATTATAAATTTTAATTATAATAAATAACATATAAAACACATTAAAATGGCATGTGCCGTCCACTTCCTTTGAAAAATGGGCTATTTTCCCTTTAAGGACTCCATATTAAAAAGCCACTATCAACTAAGCACTTTACACTATAGTTTATAACTTTTACCTTTTATGCGATTAAGTCCTTTTATTAAATCGAATACCTAAACGATTTAAATTAAGTCACGAAAATTTAAAACCAACAAATTCAACACAATAAAAACACAAAATAATTTTAAAATATTTTTCAGACTCGGATTTGTGGTCTCAAAACCACTATTCGATTAGGGGGTCAACATCGGGAATTGGTAATCGAGATCTTCGCTTCATCCGATAATTGCACAATTTGCATAGCCACCTTGCTAATTTCATTAATTAAACCGCCAAGATACATATCTTTTCCTTGGAGAGTTCTTTCAGATGCACGAATGTCTCATCATCTTGGCCATTCTTTTCTTCTAGGGCTTTTGGGGAGTATCCAAGTGTTGCTAATGAGCTTGCGTGTATTTTCTAAATCTTGTATTTTCCTTCTTAGCTCTTGACGCTTCAGACCGACTAGTCATTAATTCAGAGACAGCAGATTCAACATTCTTCTTCCTTAACTCTATCATAGCACGAGCAGCTTTTTTCCTCTTCCTTATTCGCTTCCTCTCCGTAATTTCATCCCACCTTTGATGTTGCTTAATTCTTCCTTCCATTCCGTCGATGATTTGCCCAAATTTCGCTATTCTTTATGGTACCTCTCAATTTCTTATTTTCCAATCAAGATCCTTTAAGTTATTTCTCATGATCTCACTTCTTTCTGGACTTTCTCGTTTCTGGATTTTTCAATTTGAACATCTATCTTCAGCTGGTAATTTTCCTCTTGAAGAGAACTAATATCCCGTAACAGACTGAACTTTTCTCGTTCAAATTCATGTCTTGCTATTTCCAGTTCGGACGGCATTTCTTCTGAGAAAGGATTCTGGAAAATATAATCCGTTAGTGAGGTTTGTTGACTATTCACTCGTCTTTGTCTCCATATTTCATAATCTTGAGTGATAGTATCAGCATACAGAGCTAACTCCATTAGGTAGATTTTTTCCAAGACTTTACAAGATCTCGGACTTTTTCATGTAACCTTCACCGTAAAAGCAAACTCGATCGTGCTAATCCTCCCGTAGTTGGTATGAACCGTCAGGAAGCAAACCGCCTCTGAACCATTAACGGTGCATATCCAACTCCTCCCATAATCCGAGTAAAGGTACCTAATCTTGGCTTCCGCATTTGTATAGCGTAATCAAGGACGGATCCATGGTGCTCTTTAAGTTATATCTTGGTACATGAGGTTCGAAAAACTCAAACCCAGATCGTTTCGGTGACATCCTTCGGCCAATCTTTCTCAAGGAAGCTTCCAATGGAGCGAATGTTTTCGAAAACATGTGGAAAGGTGTGCGCTCCACTTTCCAGAAGTGGCTCAGAATCCAAACATTAAGTAGCTGTGCACATCCGATAAAACATCCTTCCCCTTTTCTCCTACAACAATTTAGAGATCTAAAAGTCTCAGTTAAGATAGTTGGGACGGGGTTGATTCCTTGCCTCAACTTTTCAAAGAAATCGACTCATCAGTAATTCTATATGCCCAAGAACTTTGGGAAGACAATTAATCCGTAAATGGCTAAAGCAAACAGATCTACTCTCTTCACAATATCCTGGATGGTTTTGAACTAAGTCTCGCAGAGAAAACCATGGAATACAACTGACTTCGTTCTTTTTCTTTATCTGTTTTTCAGCCCATGTATCACCATTCCGCCAACTTCATTAACTTTTTCTTGAAGGTCATTGGTTTGGGCTCTTTCACATATATCTTCTTGAATTGTGCATTGTTAACGCGAAGCAAGGCGGCATACTCTTCTATAGTCGAGTCATATCTTCTCGGTTGAAAGTAAAACATTGATAAGTCGGGTCCCAAAATTGAACCATGGCTTGAATCAACTGTTCGCTCACGCTGACATGATTAAGTGAGCTATATCCCGCACTTTTCGGTGAAGATGCCCCTAGTGTCTCGAGTCCCACTGCTTCCGGATCCTAGTCAAGTCTTCGAGGTTATTCCGATGAATATTCATGGTCACATGCTCGAAAGATTGGAGATACATCCTTCCTTTAAACCGTCCCTTTTACTTTCGAGTTTTCAAAGACCGGCCTCGAACCACGCATTTTTCTGTTACTTGTGTAATTGACTCCTCCATCGTAAACCCGCTTTTGGCAACCAA
The DNA here is from genome assembly GCA_025506655.1 of Gossypium rotundifolium. Classification (NCBI taxonomy): domain Eukaryota; kingdom Viridiplantae; phylum Streptophyta; class Magnoliopsida; order Malvales; family Malvaceae; genus Gossypium; species Gossypium rotundifolium. Next base: position 18,571 of record CP106723.1, read on the forward strand.
TCTCTAATCAACACCTTCCTAACAAGATGCCTATGATGCATGATGAAAAATAAAATGAAGACAAATAACATTGGTTAGTAATTACAACAAATATAAACGGAGAAAAACTATGGAAAATCTAACAAATTAAGATATTTAATTTTGCATTTTGGTGAACCGACCTACTTTTTTTTATTACCCCATCATATTTACAAAATAAACTTACCCCACATGCTCATCGATAATCTAGCCTCTCTAAATTATTAAACGGACCGATTTGCTTGCATAAAAGTGTAAATGTAAAGGAAATAAAAGGTAAGCGTTTCTCCCATGTACTTATTTTGGTAACTATTAACAGACGGAGGTTTGGCATGGCTCTAATCGTGTGGCTCATACGGTTCACTATATGCGGTTTGGTTCTAAAAGGTACTCGAATTGTCCGTGACTGTCGCCTACTAAGGCTAGTACGAGCCCTGCTATCGCCCATCATAGGCTCATGAGCTCAATTCGAGGATTACATTTACTTATGCCTATGCGGAGGGACAAGTTAACTCACGAAAGCATAAGTCATATGTAATCTGGAATTATTCACTAACTTTGTCATGAGGGACGAGTTAACTCACGAAGGCATAGCGTTTACTTCCACTTAAGCGGATTTGAGCCGGGTAGAGAGCTCATGTTATGCAAAAATGCAAGTGCACAGTGTGGGGAGAAACTCACAAACCTTTTCGTTTTTATTTTAAAACTAAAAACTAAAACCGTAAAAACTTAAAAGTGAAAACAAAAGATAAGACAAGTTAGAAAATATTTACAACATGATGCAAATGCATGACTTTTCAAAAAACAAAATTTAAGGATCACGACTTAATATTAATTTGAACAAGGAGTTTCGAAAATTTTGACAACACGCGTTTAATTCGAGACTCGACTCTCCAAAATATCCCCAGTGGAGTCGCCAGTTGTAGCGACCTAAAATTTGCTTGGGCGCTAATTGAGGAAATTATTTAAAAGTTTGAAAACAGAGTTTCAATTTTATTTAAAAATGGAGTCGCCACCGATCTTTTTCTAGGTGTGATCGGACACCTAATAAATCCTCTTTTAAAGAAAAATTATTTTTTGAATTTTCTTAAAAAGGGTGGGTTTAAGTCTGCGACAAAATTCCGAGAAAAATAGGGTTCGGAGTCGGTTACGCGAGGAAGGTATTAGCACCTCGCGACGCCCAAAATTGGTATCTCGTTAAACGCGCTCGTCTTAATTTTCAAAATACAAGTTTAATTTAATATTTAATCGTGATCCGATTGAGACATGAAATTTTTTTTTAAAAAAAAAGAGAATTTTAAGACTCGAGAAATTTTTTTTTAAAATTCGAGGATTTTTGAAAACACGAAAATTTTTTTTAAACCCAAAAATTTTGAAAAAAGGAAATTTTAGAAATTCGAAAACACGAGAATTTTTTTTGAAACACAAATTTTTTTTGAAAACACGAAATTTTTGAAAACACGGAAATTTTAAAACACAAGAATTTTTTTTAAAAAAATGAAATTTTTGAAAACCCGAGAACTTTGAAAACACGAGAATTTTTTTGAAACACGAAATTTTTGAAAACACGAATTTTTAAAAAAACACGGAAATTTTGAAAGCACGAAAATTTTTGAAACACGAGATTTTTGAAAATACGAAATTTTTTTTGAAAGTACGAAAATTTTTTTTACACTCGAGAATTTTTGAAAACCGAGAATTTTTGAAAACACGAAATTTTTGAAAATATGAAAATTTTGAAATACGAAAATTTTTGAAAACACAATTTTTTTAAAACACGAAAATTTTGAAAATACGACAATTTTCTGAAAACACAAAAAGTTTTGAAACTCGAAATTTTATTTTATTTTTAGATTTTTTTGATTTTTAAAAGGGCGATCGATTTAACACGAACCGATAATATTCACCCAACATAGCGATGAAATCAACGAGTTAGTGTCAAATCGATTCGTTGCCTTATTTATTAAAATTATTCGAATAATAATAAAATAAAATTAAATTAAATTTAAAATATAAACACAAATACAAATACAAAATAAGAATATGCTTTAAAAATATTAATAATATTAAAAACAAAATATCATCAAAATACACAAATTAAACTAAAGTAAGTAAAAGAAATTACCGAAAAATCCAAAAATATGGGCACGATTTAATGGTTTACGAGTCTCGGTTTTTTTCTTTTCTTTCTTTTTCTCATTGTTGGGCCACAGATTGGGCTCTTGAAATGGGCCTGCTGTTGGAGTGTTCAAAGTGGGCTTCTTTGGTAGCATGTTGGGCTGCCTTCTATTATTTGGCCTATTTGTTTTTAGGCTCCTTTCTCTTTTTTTTTTTTGGGCTGCTTCTTCTTTTATTTTTTTTGCTTTTGTTTTTTTTGGTCTTTGTTGGTGGGCCTCTTGGAAGTGGGTCGGCCGTGGGTCGACGGGTTGGTCATGGTCGGGTCGGTCGACCCGACCGAGTTTGAATTTTTTTACTTTTCTTCTTTTCTTTTCTTTCTTTTCTTTCTTTTTTCTGTTTCTTTTTCTTCTTCTTCTTTCTTCTTCTTCTTCCTTCTTCTTCTCCTTTCTTCTTCTTCTCCAACCGCCGCCGCCGTCGCCTCTTCCTCCCCGATGGTGCGATGCCCCCTCTTCCTCTTCTCTTCTTCTTCTTCTTCCTCCTCTTTTCTTTCTCTTTTTTCTTTCTTTTTTCGTGTTTTTTTTTTTATGTTGGGGTTCATTTTTTGGGAAAAATCCCTTTTATAGCCTTTTTTTGTGTAGCAGTGGCTGGGGAAGGAGGTCATCCCTTAGGTGGTGGCGGAAATCACGGAGGTAGGTGCCCAAATTCACGGATTTTTGGAGATTTTCCGATGAAGGACCAGATTGCAATTGCAGTAAAACTATTGGGGCCAGAGTGTAATTTTAAGAAAGATAGGGGTAAAAATGTAATTTTGAAAAGTTTTGGGGCCAAAATGTAATTTTAGGAAAGTTTAGGGTTAAAATATAAATTTTAATTTTTTAATTTTTTTAAAATTTTTTAATTTTTTAAAATAAACCCATAATTAAGTTGGACAAAATTTAGTGCTTACAATTACTTCTCTGTGACATCTAAAAAATTTAGACAAATAAATAAAATTGTTGTAAAGAGGGTTGTCTATATTAATTTAATAAAAAATTAAAATTAAGTCATTATCATATTTAAATATAAAATAATATCTAAATATTAATTTAGTAAAATATCAAATCAAATAATTGCATTATCTAAATATTGATTTAGAAGTCAAGGTCTTCCGTTGTCTCTTTCGGGGGCCAGTTACTACAGTTGGCCGGCAATGACGACATGGGA
>CP106723.1:22009-271525 GCA_025506655.1 Gossypium rotundifolium
ATAAAAGCGTGATATTTACGAGTTTGTATCAAAATATCTCGATATGTCAACAAAACAATAGTAACATTAAGTACCTTGAGGTTACTTCACCAATTACTATCTTAGGAATGGAAATGGGAAAGAATCGCTATAGATTTTGTATCGGGATTACCGTTGTCTCCAAGGAAAAAAGATGATATTTGGGTGATTGTTGACCCGATTGACAAAAGTCAAGACACTTTATTCCAAAGACATTATGGGTTATTCTTTAGATAAACCGTGAACTATACATATCTGAGATTGTCGCTACATAGAGTGCCCTGTCTCCATTACTATCGGATAGAGATTCCCGATTACGCCCTAGCTTAAGGACAAATTGTAAGAACTTTGGGTACTCGGTTTGTATTTCAAAGATCGTAAGCATTTCATCCTCGACAGATAACCAATCTGGAGATGTAATTCAAGTATTGGAAGATATGCTCCGATGTTGTATACTAGAGTTTAAAGGTAATGGAGAGATATCTACCTTTGATTGAATTTGCTTACAATATGATTATCGATCCGAGATTAAAATGGCTCCGTATGAAGCTTTGTATAGTAGAAAATTTAGAACACCATTATATTGGACAAGAGCTTAGTGAAAAGAAGATACATGGGGTTGATTTGATCAAGGAAGCATGTAAGAAAAGTAAAAGTGATTCGAGATAGCTTGAAGCATTACCTCCCATCGCAAAAAAATCATATCTCGACCTTAAACGAAAAGAGATTGAATTTCAGTTGGTGATAAGGTATTTGAAAGTGTCTCCTTGGAAGAAAGTTCTCGATTGATTCGAAAGGGTAAATTAAGTCCAAGATTTATCCGACCATATGAAATTATAGAAAGAATTGGACCGATCGCTTATCGATTGGCATTACCAATTTAACTTGATAGAATTCATAATGTTTTTCATGTGTCCATGTTACAACGATATCTATCGGATCCTTCACATGTTATTTCTCGATGTAAGTGGAGATTCAGCGGATATGACTTACAATGAAAAGAACAGTCAAGATATTATACACGGAAACAAAGGAGCTTAGAAATAAAAAATAAATTTGGTGAAAGTATTGTGGCAAAAGCACTGGATTGAGGAAGCGACATGGGGAATTGGAGGAGGCAATGAGAAACAATATCCAAAACTCTTCTTGCCGGGTAAGATTTTCAATGACGAAAATCCTTAAAAGGGGGAAGAGTTGTAATGGCCTAAATTCAAGATTTATGAGACAATGGTTTCGTAACCATAAATCCAATTTAAAGAGAAATTTATTTCAATATATTTGCATGAATATTTATATGATAGGAAATATTTTTATAAATATTTATATAAATGTTAGTAATGTGATATTAAAAATTTCGTTGAGAAAATTTTAACATATGGGTAGGTAATTAAATGAAAAGGACTAAATTGAAATGAAAGTAAAAGTTGAATTATAGATTAAAAAATTATAAAGGACCAAAATAGCAATTATGCCATTTTGTAAAGTTGAGGCGGTGTATTGTATAAAAATCTGAGATTTTTATAAAGATAATTATTATTGTAAATTAATAATAATATATATTATAAAAAGAAAGGAGAAAGAAAAAAAAAGCATAAAACAAAAGAGCGAGGAGAGCAAACGTGAAGGAAAGAAAGAAAGCGAGAAAGAGAAGAAGAAAAGGAAAAGTCACCAAAAATCTTAGAAGTGGAATTAGAAGTTGAGTGAGATATGAAATTAAAAGCTTATTGAGTCTATTTTTCATATGAAAGAAACAGGGAAAAGAAAAAGAAATTCTGTATTTTGAGATATTTAGATTTTTGTAAGACTGATTCAGAATGAATTCAGGTTCCTCTGTTTTGACTTTAGAAAATCATCAAAAATTGAAGAAAAATAATTATGGGCTTAGAATTTATATATATGGAATCTTGAATGAATCTATTTTCAATAAAAATAAATAGAGAGCATCATCCAGATTCTGTATGAGGAGATAATTAATATTTAGTGAATAAGGGTCAGAACTATCAGATAGCAGAACAAGGGTGAATTTAATGAATAAACTGTACAAATTGGCTAAGTTAAAAATTCTGGAAATTTTATGATATGAAGACATGTGAGTCTAGTTTCAGAAAAAATTAACGGTTCTTCATTTGGAGTTCTGTAAGCTAGAAATAAATAATTTAGTGACTATGACTCAAGTAGACAGCTTTGAATAAACTAAAAATAATAATAGAATTATAGAAAATGCTACATGTGAGCATGAAATGTATTGAATTGATGATTGAATTTATTTATTTAGATCCCGAAAACTCAAATACTGAAGCTAGATCGAGGAAAGGAAAAGTCCAGATTAGTAGATTTTGTATACTGAACTAGTATCGAGGTAAGTTCATGTAACTTGAATTATCTTCTTAAATGCTTGAAATGTATGTTATTGATGTGAATATAATTTGAATGTTCATTGTATGAAGATTGATGAAACATTGATATGTTTGATAAAAGGGAAGAAATCCCGGTTGAAAGAAAGGAAAATCCGATGGATCTCCGAAAAGGAATTGTGGTAAAAAGGATCTAGCCTGGACGAGAGGATCCTATCGATATAGCCCTCCGAAGAATTTGTGAAAAATGGATTTAGTTTTGACGGAATTAATCCGAACTAGGTCTCAATTTAGCACCGATGGTAATTCGATCCAAGCTCATTAGAGTAATTGTCGCTGTGGGATTTAGCTTGGACCGGTAATCCAACAATACTCTATGAGTTTATATACAGGATTTAGCACGAATTGGTAATCCCTACAGCAAGGATGAGGTTCATGGAGTGTGCTCTTTGAAATGGAAATGTCTGCACATGAACATGAATTGATGGACTGGATTGTAATTCAACGGGATAAATATGGAAATATAGCAAAGAAACGAAATCATGGTATTGATGAGCTCATCAATCATAGTGTATATATATATTTGATACATGGAAATTATTGAACTAACTTGAATGTTGAGCTTGTGTATGTTAGGGGTAATAATGCATTGAATGGATATATGAATGTTTATTCTATTGAATTGAAAAATATTAGGTAAGTATAATTCTTGTTACATGGGCTTACTAAGCACAAAGTGTTTACCCTATTTCCTTTTTCCTGCTTTGTAGTGTTAAGAGCTGGGAGATCGGATTCAATGGAGACATATCACACTATCAACCCCAAGACTTCGTATTTAAAGAAACTTTATTTTGAAAATGAATGACATGTATAAGCTAATAAAATAAATGTTAATATGAAATGAATATAAGGTTAGCCATTGATATGAGCTTATGTGTTGAAGTTATCTTATAAATATGCATGAATTTTATTTTGAAAATATGTTGAATTGGAATGGTCTCGGCTTAAAAAAAAATTGTGTAACTCCCGGTATGCCTTGTACCTTATTCAACAACGAATACGGGTAGTGGGTGTTACATTAATCGCGTTTGTAAATAAGACAATGTTTCGTGGTTTGGAAGTTCGAGAGATCATGCCCAATCGTGCTGGGTTTTGATTTTTATTCGTCCAAATAACCAAATATCCTTCGAGATTTTGACCGATTTTCTTAAATAAAGGCACTATTTCATATTTGGGAAATTCGAATTATAGGCTCAATCGTGTTAGGTTTGGTTCTTAGCTTAACCAAATAGTGGAATACCTTTTTAAAAATTGCAATGCATGAATTTTGGAAATCATGAAATGATCTTAGTATCGAAGGTTTGAAACATCGTGTCCTATCGTGCTAGATGTGGTATTTCATCTTTTGAACAAAGAGAATTTTGATATCCAATGCGAAAGTTATCCAAACATTTTTAAAGATTCATATTTTAAAATATTTTTAATTTTAGATATTAAGGACATTAATCAATCAATACGAATACCAATTTTGAGCGTTGTAGGTGCTAATCCTTCCTGCATGACGAAGACTCCCAGACTCGCTTTTCTTAAAATTCAGAGACCAAAATATTTTCTAAGTGGCCCAATCGCACTAAAAAAAAGATTGGTGGCGATTCGCTTTTCTTTTTAAAGTCGGCCTGTTTTCCAAACAAAAAATGGTTTCGATGACTTGGCGACTACGGGGACTAATAAGAGAGTCAATCGTAAAATTGGTTGATTAATGTCCTTTTATCGAAAATAAATTTTTTGATTTCGTTTTTCATTTTGCATGAGTCGTAATCGCGCACATATATCTGCTTTGGTTTGAGACACATAGAATATTTTTGCATTCATATTGCATGACCGTTGTGGTCACAGCCCTAAGTGGAGAGCAAAAATCTGTATGCCTTAGTGAGGTTTTCACCTTCGCATGGGCTAGGGGACTGCTCGGATACATCCGTACCTATGGTTCCGTGAGGTTTTCGCCTCTTGCATGGCCATAGGAAATGTATTCCCTAAACTAAACTCAATCGAGATGAGCCTATAATGGGTGAGGATTGAGGAATCTCTATTGGTTCGTGTACCCTTTTTTTAGAACTAAACCACATATAGTTTAGGTTTAGGCCATGCTAAACCTTAGTGGCTACCTATATAGTGGTTTGACATTTTTCACTTGCTTTGGTTACTTTTATGTGATACTAACTTGTTTTATTTTGGTCATATTTGCATGTCATTTTCATACTTAAAAGGTCGATTCCTATTTTAATTACTAAGTTAGAATGCTTTGTTATAGAAACGGATTTCTTGATAAAGTAGAGGATAATGCGGTCAGACGTATATGGTTCGGAGAAGACACACTTGAGAAGGGGGATAGCCTAACCGGAAGTACACATCAATTATTGGACTTCACTCGCATGAGCGTGACACGAATGAGCTCCAAGAACTAAGAGATATATGGGCTTGTTGGGATGAAGCAACTAGCAACTTTTCTACCTTAATCATGGTGATCTACCCTACTTACTCGACATCGAGTGGACAAACACTTGTTTGGGCTATGACTCAATATTGGAATCCAAACATATAGCTATTTTACGCTAGGGAAGTGGACTTGGTGCCCACCGTGAAGGAATATCTGACTTTGCTCGCAACAAAGGGCTCTGGTCGACAAAATTTACTTCCGGTAGCTAATGCAACGATTTTGTAAAGAAGATGACGAGTATCACCGGATGAGCGAAACGAAGGTCATGGCAATTAATTCAAAGAAGGTGAAGGGAAATGCATACCTTGGGTAGCTTGAGAGACCGATGGTGGCACACCCGGATGTTAAGAGGAAAGTTGACATTTTCGCCCTAAGTATCTATGGCTTGGTAATTTTTCCCAAGGCTTTGAGACATGTAGATGAAGCAGATTATTGATTTGTTCGATCGTCTTGACAAAGGGATTAACTACCAGTGATTCTTTGCCAAAACATTTAGATTTTTGAACTGCGTTGAGAGTAGGTGGAGGAAGATTCATGGGACGCGATAACCATTGTTGGGGTAGTTCCACACCATTTCGGAAAGTAGATAGAACTTCTTGTCGGGTTTTTTTGCAAGTACTCCCATTAAAGGAGTTACCGCGCCTGGAGAGATGACATATCGGAAGAGAACTGGATCGCGCTTGAGGAATCTTCGGAAGGATGTGGAATGGAGAGCTCATTGGTTCGTTCTCGATGAAACTCTCTACCGGTGTGGGAGTTATGATTGGGTTCCTCTCGTTAGGATGCTGGGAGCCGTTGGGTATGCTCCTTTGCTCATGCTAAAGCAATACCAATTGAGGACAGTTATACCCCAGAACGCATGGGTTAGCTGATTTGAATTCTCGCATAGTGGGAATAATTATAAGAAAAGAGTTAGAAGTTTCGATAAGTGGAAGTAGATTCACGAATGAAAAGAGTTGCCATGGGTCCAATGGCAACCCTCGAATATAATACATGGCAGAGGCGAGGAGTAAACGATAATATCCCTTGTCGACACGGGATAACGCTTCGATCGACAGAGGAATACTCGCAAGTAGTCCCTTCCGGTTGGAGATCATGAAGGTGACTTTGAAAGAAAAATTCAGAGTTAGGGAAAAGATAGAACAATTGGAAGAGGAAAAAAATGAATTTGATGTTAGATATTGATATCCAAAATCGGTAGGTAAGTTCGAGGAAAGGAAAAAAGAAGGTCGAAGAAGATTTGGATAGCTTGAAGATCTGACATAAGAAGTTGCATCTATCGATGATGATTGCCGGGTCAGGTAAAACCTCTAACAATGGCGCCAAGAAGTTCGGGAGAGAAGACTAAGGTCGACGGTGGAAGTTAAGAGATTCCGTGGCTCAAGCACAAAAAGATGCCTGAAAAGACTATGGGTGAGGCCCAAAGTGAAAATAAGATACCAAGAACTCGAGTAGCGTAATTAGAAAAGGCATTGTGTTAAAGTCACAACTCTACTAAGAAGTTGGAATCAAGCTTAAAGATGATTGAAAAGTTGAAGAGAAAGGTGGTGGAGCTCAAAAAAGGTTGCAAAACAAGGAGCTTCGGATCCAACTATTGGAGGCAAACAACTTGATGAGGAAAGAACAACTTCAACGATCTCGAACCAAGTCGAGAAGAGAGACTACCTTATAAAAGTGTGGCTCGGAGATCGAGAAGTGGCCGATCATTTACAAACTTTAGTGGTTCAGTCTGATGTGTTAAGTATATTTTATGAGTCAAATTTCGGACCAGAGAGTTAGAGAGTTACCACTTCTTGAAAGTTAAAACTTTGGGCATAAAGGCTAAGTCGTATATGTGACTGCTTTATGTAAAGGATTTTGTTTTTCAATAAGTATTCCAAAAGAAATTAAATCGAATTGACTCCTCTTATTTTTGCATTCATTCATTTGCATTACATTTCATGCATTTGCATTGCATCACATCATTTGCATTAAATATCATAAAGACAACCCTTTTAATTAGAGGTTATATTATAGTTATCCTGGAACACGCTATTACACTCGAAAAAAATGAAAGCAATGGATCAAAGGATGGAAAAGTTAGAGCGTATGAGAAGGAAATGCAAGACCAGCTGCCGAGAAAGCTGGTTAAGATCCAGCCAGGACATGAGGATCGGATGCTAGAGTCCCAGAGGAGTGTGATGAGCAGATTAACGATTTGTTGACTCGAGGGCAAGATAAAGGAAAGGGCCCTATAGTGATGTTGAAGATGAAAATAGAAATTCTACTTGTCTTCTAAGCTAAAGCGAGAAAATTCTCAAGCACAACCACCGAGAGGTATCACATCAATATCGAGACAAGACTTTTCGATCACCGGTGCCGGTGAAATTTCCAGAGGCTCGAGCTCCAACCCGGGGTAACTGACAAAACCGATGGTCCCCGATTTGATGATGTAGCGAGAAGAGGAAAAGACGGAGGTAGAACTCCCAAAAGAGTTTGAGGATCGCTACAAATGGGTCAAGAGAAGTTTAAAGCATTGGAAAGTCTTTGATTATCAATGCGAGGTGAATGCCGCAGTTGAGTCTAGTTCCAATCTGTACTTCCTCAAAGTTCAAGATGCCGGAGTTTGAAAAGTACAATGGGACTATGCCTTCGAGGCTCATATTACCATGTTTTGTGGAGAATGACGGGATATGTCACAACGACCATTGTTGATTCACTGCTTCCGGGATAGTCCGACCTGAAATCAAGAGAAATGGTACAACCGGTGAGTTGTGCGTAAATCAAATCGTGGAAGGACTTAGCACGGGCTTTCATAAAGCATTATGGCTACATAATCGATATAAGCGCCGATAGAATCACGCTATAAAATATGGAAAAAGAAGTCGAAATGAGAGTTTTAGAAAATATGCCCAGAGGTGGAGGGAAGTCGCTACAGTGTCCAACCACATTTCTTTGGAGAGGGAAATGACCATCTTTGTTTGTTAATACCTAAGAGCACCTTTTATCAATCATATATTTGAAAATGGCGTCCAAGAGTTTCACCGGATATAGTGATGTTTGGCGAAATGATAGAGAATCACGATAAGGTGTGGGAAAATAGAAATTGGGGAGAGTATGAAAAGATCGGCTCCCAAAAAAGGGAGAATGAAGTGAGTAATGTAAGCTCGGGTTATCCTGCACCCATTACTATTAATCAACCAAGAATAATCACAGTAGCCCGATATCAAGACAAAGAGCCCAACACGAAGCGTAAGACCGAGAAATTTCGCTTTTACTCTATACCTGACGATAGTGGAGTCAGTATAAAACTTTGTTTGATCACAGCACACCGTAGCCCCATTCTACTTGAAGCCGTTGCAACCTCCGTATCCCCAGTGGTATGACACAAACGCTCAATGTATGAATACTACGCGGATGTAAGAGGTCACTCGATAGAAAATTGTACTTCATTCAAAAGGCTAGTTGAGAGACTTATCAACGCGGGAGTGGTAGAGTTCAATAGACGCCCTCGTAGGAGGAAATCATTACCTAATCATACGGGATAAGGGGTAAATGTGGTAGTTGAGAACAAGGGAGAAGAACTAAGTAAAAAGTTGATGAGGTCGAGAACCCCATTGGAGGAAGTTTGGAAAGCAATCACGAGAAAATGTGGTTAGTTCTCAGCAGTGAAATGTGAATGATCTCGAGATGCAAGGAACTGTGGAGTTCTATGACAAGGAAGGCCATGAGATCCAAAGAATGCAATGAATTCGAGAACCTAGTACAAGGTTTAATGGATAATAAAGAGCTAGGGTTCTTTGACTTTCCAAAGAGGTGGATGTATGCGCCACGGAGGTGGGTCGTGCAGAAAGGATCCCTAAAGTCAACCACCCAACGGTGATTATCACACTGACCAAGGGTCAACGAGGTCGGGTAGAAATATAACCTTAGAGGTTGAAATTAAAAACCTGACCTCTCCTTCATAAGGATACACCGATGGTCGTAATTAAAACCCGTAACTTCTCCTTATACATCAAGGATTGTAATTCAAAAACCGTGACTTTTCCTTATAAAAGATAACAAGAGGTACCTTGGAATTACAATTGACCTATGATGATTTCGAAAGAGAATTGACCAGCACAACCCAATTAAGTTGAGTCCTCTATGATGAGAAGAAGGACGAGAAAGCAGTGACCAGCGGTTAATGAACCAAGAATGAGAGGATGAGGCGGGGAGTTTTGAAGTTCCTAAAGCATAGTGAGTGCAGTGTTGTGGAACAAATTCACGTAAGCGATCGGCACACATATCAGTATTTAGCCTTACACTTACTAAACTGGAAGAACAACTGCAAGACCTGCAATGAAAGCGTTAAACCAAATTTATGTTCTTGATGACATTCGGTAAATAAAATTTGGATCGTCTTGTAAATAACATAAGCGCAGATAATTTCATCTTGTTCGAAGATGATGAAACACGTAGAAGTATGGGATCTACCTAAGGCTTTGCACATCACTACCCGATGTAAAGGGTATACATCGCTAGGGGTATTAATTGACAACGGATCTAACCTTGAACGTTTTGCCTCTATCTACCACCGGACAAAGTTACTCAGAGATAGCTCTCACATGAAAACATGCCAAAATATAGTGAGAGCATTCGATGGCACCATAGAGAAAAGTAATAGGGAGGATTGAGATACCCCTCCTAATTGGGCCAAACAACGACGAGGTAGATTTCCTCGTGATGGACATCAACCTTCTTATAATTGCTTATTGGGGAGGCCAGTGGATCCTTCGGCAATGAGGTACGTACCATCGCTATTGCACCAAAAGTTAAAATTGGTGATAGAGGGCGGTTGATAACCATAAACGAGAGGAGGATATTATCGCGTCTGTTACTAGTAATGCACCGTACATAGAGAATGATCACGAGGCAATAGAGTGCTCCTTGGGTCATTAGAGTTTATAAATGCGACTTTCATCGGTGAAGGTGGCAAGGTCCGGTGCCAAAATCTGGGTTACAAGGATGGCCTACGGTGACGGTAGGAAAAGGAGTATTGTGCGAAGGGGACTCGAAAAATACCTCAAAGGCCGATTAGAGTGCAGTGAGTTGGTTAACAAACATGATCACTTTGGTTTGGGGTATAGGCCGATATCGAGACGGAGAAAGGGAGGAGTTAAGAAAAGCGTGAGAGACTCAAGGCCACGATTGAATAGTCTTTGAGATCAAATAGGGTTCGATGACTTTTCCTCATATATCTAATACATTCGTTCCGGAGAAATTATCCATTCGTGGTTAGAGATTGTGAATAGAGAAATGATCGAAGAGCATGATGAGAACTTTGAACATCAATGCCGTATGCTCAAGGAAGTTCGAGGAGAGGAAACTTAGCGGGTATTGTACTTACGAGCTTTGAGTGTTCTGGACAACCGGATCTGGAAGAAATTCACAGAAATTTTAGGACTAAAAGAGTAATACTCAAACACACTTGTTGTTTCAAGCCTGGAACAATAAGAATCTTTTGTGAAATAGGCATGTTCACGCATCGTTATTTTTAATAAAAAGTGCATTTTTCTTCCATTCCGTGTGCAATTATTATTCTACTTATTTCTATTACATTTATAATCATAACGCATGAATAAGTCATTCTTAAATTCATTTTCATTGAATATTCTTTCATACCTACCATAGGTCCCCAGATATCGATGTCATGAACAACGCGGCACATTTTAATTCGAGAACTTCCTAATGACAAGACATGTGCCTAGAAGAACCTCATGACTTTACTGAGATACTTGAGATTGTATTATATCCCCAGATTTATTAAGGATGGTAGAGTAGGAAGAAAAGGCGATTACGCCTCACAAAGAGACAATTGAAGAATGTGACTACGGAGGAAGGGAAAGAGGTGAAAATTGGAACCCTCATCACCAAGGAAATAAAGCGGGGACCTCATTAGACTTCTCTTGGAGTTCAAAGATGTCTTCCACGTGGTCATATCAAGACATGCCAGGTTGAGCAACGATATTAATGGTATTAATGTATCCCTATAAAGGAAGATTGCAAAGCGGTCCAATGTAGCTCAGAAGGATGAGACCGATGTTGCGGTGAAAATCGTAGAGGAGGTCAAGAAGTAGTTTAACGCTAGGGTCTTGTGAGTTATGAATTCTTCGGAATGGGTAGCCAACGCGTTGTCCCCATTCCTAGAAGATAAGATGAAATACGAATGTCGTCGACTACAGAGACCTAAACAAGGCACCAAAAGACTGACTTTCCCACTCCTCCGTATTGACACTTTGGTGGATAACACGGAGGTTTTCATTCTTCTTATTCATGGATGGTTTCTCGGGATACAATCAAATAAAGATGCATCCCGAGGACATGGTAAAGACTACCTTCATAACCTTATGGGGAACTTTTTGTTACCAAGTGATGTCGTTTGGGTTAAAGAACGCGGGGCAACATATCAAAGGGCCATGGTAACCTTGTTTCCACGACATGATGCACAAGGAGATTGAGGTCACGTCGTGATATGATCGCAAAGTCTCGAAGCGGACGGAACATGTAAGTTTTGAGGAAACTATTTACGAGGTGGAGGAAATTTCATTTGAAACTCAATCTATGAAGTGTACTTTCGAGGCTCGATCGAGAAGCTACTACTGGTTTCGTCGTCGAAAAAGAATCGAAGTGATCTGGATAAAGTCAAGGTAGTGTAAAATTTACCTCCGCCACGCACTCAAAAGGAAGTCCGAGGCTTTCTAGGAAGACTAAATTACATCGCTTCGGTTCCTCGCATGATTGATTGAGAAGTGTGATCCCATATTTCGCCTTCTTAAGAAACACAATCCGGTATTTGGGACGATGAATGCCAAAAGGCATTTGACAAAATTAAACAAGATCTTGTCTAATACTCTAGTGCTAATGCCACTTGATCGATGACGGACCATTGATTTCATGATCAGCGGTGATTCGATAATTCAATGAGATGTGTGCTAGGCCAACACGATGGGAGCGGGGAAGAAAGAGAGGCGATATACTACCTCGGCAAGAAATTCACCGAAAGTGTGAAATGAGATACTAGCCAATTGAGAAATTGTGTTGTGCATTGATCTGGACAACTTGGAGGTTGAGGCAAGACATGTTGTACCACACAACACAGGTTAATCTCAAAATTGGACCCTTTTAAGTACATGATAGAGTCGACGCTTTGAAAGGAAGAATGGCTAGATGGCAAATTTTACTCTAAGTTTGACATAGTCTACGTGAACGGAAAATTTGTGAAGGGAGTGCAATAGCTAATTTTCTAGCAGGCGCTGAGCGACTACTCTAACCCTCAATTTTAATTTTCCCAATTAGGATTTGATGTTTGTAGCGACAATTGAAGAAGATATCTTAGAAGATCATCCCTGGAATTTGAACTTTGACGGAGCATCAAATGCCGTTGGAAATGGGGTTGAGGCAGTCCTGGTATCCCCAAATAGAGGACACTATCCATTCACTTGCAAGTTGGACTTCGATTGCACAAACAACATAGTAGAATACGAAGCATGTATCATGGGAATCCGAGCTACTATAGATCGTAAAATCAAGTTGCTAGAGGTATATAGGGACTCCGCGTTGGTAATATATCAGCTTAAAGGAGAATGGGAAACAAGAGATCCCAAATTGATCAGCTACCGAAAGTTAGTTTTGGAACTAATTGAGGAGTTCGATGATATCATATTCTTTTACCTCTGCGTGAGGAAAACCAGATGGCTGACGCCTTGGCCACCCTAGCTTCTATGATTAGAGTAAACGAGCAAGAGGGTATGAAGCCCATCCAAATGAGTATTTATGAGACTCCGGCTCATTGCTGTAATATCGATGAAGAGGAGGAGAGAGATGATCATCATTGGTATCATGATATTCTACGGTATGTGAAGAAATTTGGAATATCCTAATCAAACAACGAGAAAATGACGAGAGAACATTGAAAAGACAGGCCAATGACTATGTCTTGTAGCGGAGAGATCACAGTACAAAAGAGGAAAGATCAAGTATTGTTAAGATGTGTTGATGCTATCGAAGCGGTAAAAATCCCGGAAGAAGTTTATGAGGTTGTATGTGGAACACATGCCAATGGGTTTACAATGGCAGGACAAATCATTGAGATTCGGGTATTCTTGGTCCACGATGGAAGGAAGGCTGATCTGTTATGCCAAGAAGTGCCCTGAGTGCGGTTATAGAGACAAGATCCATGTGCCTCCTTCACCTCTTCATGTTATGACTTCTCCGTGGCCTTTCTCAATGCGGGCATGGACGTTATTGGCCGATCTCACGAAAGCTTCTAATGGGCATTGTTTCATTTTCGTGGTCATTGATTACTTCACCAAATGGGTGAAAAGCGACTTCATATGCCAATGTCACGAAAGGCGGTTAGCAAATTTTTGAAGAAAGAGATCATATCTAAACTACGGTATGCCGAAAGGATGGGTAATACGACAATACACTAAACTTGAACAATAGAGCGATAGCGAAATGCGCAATCAATTCAACATTAAGCACCATAACTCGTCACCATATCAACGAAAATGAATGGAGCGGTCAGATACTAATAAAAATATCAAGAGAATTGTGGGAAAATGGCAGACCTACAAGGATTGGCATGAAAAGTTACCAC
This sequence comes from Gossypium rotundifolium, assembly GCA_025506655.1. Taxonomy (NCBI): domain Eukaryota; kingdom Viridiplantae; phylum Streptophyta; class Magnoliopsida; order Malvales; family Malvaceae; genus Gossypium; species Gossypium rotundifolium. The sequence continues at coordinate 35,499 of CP106723.1, forward strand.
TTGCCTCTATGCCTGTCAAACATCAGTTAGAACCTCTACCGGGCAACTCCTTTCTCGTTGGTTTATGGGATGGAGCTTTGCTTATTGAAGTTGAAATCCCTTCACTCCTGTTTTGTCGAAGTGAAGTCGAATGAAGCAAAATGGGTTCAATCTCGATATGATCAAGCTCAATCTAATTGAAGAAAAGAGGCTAAAGCCATTACGCCATGGTCAATTGTACCAGAGGCGGATGATCTTGGGCTTACTGAGAAAGTCCGCCTGAGTATTCCATGAAGGAGACTTGGTGTTGAAACAGATCCTCCTATGCAAAAGGACTTCTGGGAAAGTGGATGCCTAATTGGGAAGGACCTTATGTTGTAAAGAAGGCCTTTTCGGAGAGAGCTTTGATACTAAGCCAGAGATGGACGGAAAAGTCGCGCAAATCCAATTAATGCAGACCTCGAAAGAAAGTACTTTGCATGAAAAGGGGCCAAGCGAAACCTACAAAGCGGCGTCTTGAGTTCAAAAAAAAGGAGAGACCAAAGCTAAAACCCGTAAAGCGCTTTGGAGACCAAGGGGCTTTGAGTTGAAAACGAAAAGGCGGCTCAGATTATGACACTGCTCTGTGATGGGGCATACAATGGTCTTGCCACGCTTGAATTAATAACGAGAGGTATGTTACATCTTCACAAGCATAGATAAAAGTACCATGGATCTTCTAGACATATGTTGAACTCGAATGGTCTTCGTGAAGTGCGATAGTAGAAACTCAGTTGTGATATCTGGGGCATCATTGCTATATTTTACTCATTTTTGGACCTTAGTAGAATGTGTTTTCTTTGCTCAATCCTTTGTACTTTAGTGGAATGTGTTTTCTTTGCTCAATCCATTCTTCATGGGTTTTATCCTAATAAATTCTGCTTTTATTCATTTCTATAATCTTTTCAAGCATTTCCCATTGAAGTAATGATTCTTGAACTAATAATGCTTTCATAAAGGAAGTTTTAAGTATTACTCAAAGTTTCTAAATAATACAAAATTGAAACAAGATAATTATTTAGAACTCACGGGCTTAAAGGGCTTGAAACACTTGGGATAAGGGTCTAGCGGTGGATTACATCTTGATTCTCTCATAGAAATATTGACCAACAAGGAAGACATATGCGGAGACCACCTTAATAAATAGCAAGCAATGATAACCCAAGGTTAAAGATGGATTATTCTCATAACATTTTGCATCCATTCATGACATTCATAATACATATAGTTAGGAGCATTTTCATGACATCTTAATCATTTGACATAAGGATAGACCCCATGAAATCAATTCTGAGTAAGTTCCCAGGAGGACAATGTAGCAAAATTGATGGGAGTCTAGAAGAATGTAGATCTTATCTCTCACGGCGTGAGTAGAGCGGATCGACATAAGAAGCCTTAACCCCAAGCAGTAGGGTAACAGTGAAAATAGTAGATCTTATCTCCACCTGGCGAGGGTGGAGCAGATCGGAAGAAGCGGAATCTTATCTTCACTAAGGTGAGTGGAAGCAGATCATAGCGGATCCTATCTTCACTGAAAGGTGGAGTGAGCAGATCGAGAGATTCTAGCCTTATCTTCACTGAAAGCAAGAATGGGAGAGGCTAAGGATATGAGATCTTATCTCTCATGGCGAGGAGGTGAGTAGATCAAAGATCATAGCCTTATCTCCATTGAAAGGTGGAGTGAGCAAAGCTAAAATAGCAAGATCTTATATCTACTGAGTAGGAGTAGAGAGATCGAAAGCGGCGGAGTCTTATCTCCACCGAGGCGGCAGAGTGAAGCAGATCAAGATCATAGCCTTATCTCCAGCCGGCGGGGTGGAGCAGTTAAAACAGTAGATCTTATCTCTCACTTGCAGCGGGGTAGCAGATCGAAAGGGCAGATCTTATCTCCACCGAGGAGTGAGAGGCGGATCGAAGATTATAGCCTTATCTCCACCGAGTAGGAGTGGAGGCGGGCTAAGATGGTAGATCTTATCTCTACTGCGGTGAGTGTAGCAGATCAAGCAGCAGATCCTATCTCTATGAGTAAGAGTAGAAGCGGATCGAAAACCACAGATCTTATCTCCATTGAGCGAGGAGTGAGCAAAGCTAAAAATAGAGATCTTATATCTCTCAGCGGAGTAGAGCGGATCAAAGTAGCAGATCTTATCTCCATCGGCGGAGTGGAGCAGATCAAAGATCATAGCTTATCTCCACTGGCGAGTGAGGGAGAAAGTTAAAACAGCAGATATTATCTCTATCGAAGCAGGAGGGTAGAGATCAAGCGAGAAATCTTATCTCCACCGAGCAGGAGTGGAGCAGATCGAAAGATTATAGCCTTATCTCCCACCGAGTAGAGAGTGAGCGAGGCTAAGATGGCAAATCTTATCTCTAATTGACAGGGAGTAGAGATCAAGCAAGCAGATCCTATCTCTACTGAGTAGGAGTAAGCGGATCAAAACTCTGAGATCTTATCCCTGGCGGGAGTGGAGTTGATCGAATATGAGATCTTATCTCTCTTGGAAGTGGGCAGAACAAAATTCCTATACCCAGGATCGGTGGATGGGATGAGGTTACAAGTCAAGATTCAACAAGATAAGGCAAAATCAAGCTCCTTCTAAAATCTTTGCTCTATTCTCATTCTCGATAATTAACGAGCAGAGAGCAAATTGTAGGCCCAATTCAGTGACCTGAGCCCATTAAACCAAGACAAATAAAATAAAGTCCCAAAATTTAACCATCCATGACCCAATTAAACCAAATTCAAATTTTTACAACCCAATAGCGACTTAACAAGCCTCACCCACTAAGCCCAAAGCTAGACAAAAAATGAAAGAAACCTAGAGAAGCTTTTGAGTAGTCGTACGCCATCTCCCCAATGCATACTGTGCATGAGTCTTACGCACGCATCACGCCACGTCCCTACAAACACGAGAGCAAGGCAACAACCAAGAGTAATGAAACACAACAAGGGAAGCAGTTGTGTTTTGATTTTTGGGATTTCTACTATATAAGACCAAAACAAAATCAGTAATTGAAATAGTTTTAGATATAAAAAAGAAAAACACACACTTGTAATGTAAATGGGACTCGAGAAATACAGAGAATCAAATGTCGGAAAAAGGTTCCTTTTTTTCACCTTTTATTTTCGGATCATTTTTTCCCTTATTTGTTTGCCTCATGTTATTTTTACTTTTCAATATACAAAAGTATTAAAAAAATAAAGAGGAAAGCTCACGGTGGCGGAGGAGGATGGCGGCGATTCTGTCGGACGCTTTGGGCCGAGATCAGGAATCGGGCCACGAGGGCTATGGAGAGTTGAGAGAGTTGTGGTTTTTAAGTAAAAGAGGGAGTTCTGAATTTTATTTTTGAAGCGTAAAAGGGATATGAAAGGAAACTTTTTTAGCTTACAAGGCATAGGGCCTTAATCATCACTGTTCCTGGTGGATTTGTACAATTTCCTTTAAACGGAAAATTTAGCGATATAAGTCCTCATTGCGCTCCTATTTTAATTGCATCCCCTTGACTTTATCTTTATTTTAAAATTTGCCTGAATTTTATGCTTGGCTTCGATTTAGTCCGTGTCCGAGCACGAGTGTTCGAAAACTTGGAATAATTTCGCTTTCAGGTCCTTCAAGATTACTTGCTAATTAAATTTGGTCCTCTTCCTTTTATTTACTTTGCAATTTTGCCTCAAAACTCTTGTTTTTGATCCGATTTAGTCCGATTTAGTTTATTTTAGCTATTTTACCATTAAATTAATTTTTTGTATTATTATTTTTATTACCCACTGTTTTATAATGTATGTTATTATTATGTTGCTATTATATTTACTATTATGTTATTATTATGTTGCTATTGTATTTACTATTATTATATATATCCTTGTTTACTAAATTTTTTTTTTATATATTATGATTATATCCATTATTTTTATTATTATCAAATACTTTTTTACTACTATTTTTATTAATACAATTATTTTCTTGTTTTCTTATTATTTTTTTTATTTCGCTATTTACTATTATCATTCTTACTAATGTTATCATTACTTTATTATTAATATACCGTTATCTTCATTACTACCATTTTACTATTATTATTATTTTAATATTATTACTACTATAGTTTTTTATTTTTAATTATTTTCCTATTATTATATTCCTATGTATTATTGTTATTATTTTACTACTACCGATTTTTTTATAATCATATTTCTCATATTTCTATATTTACTATTATTATTTATTACAAATGTAAGCTATTATTACTACTAATTTAGTATATTATTATTTTTATTGCAATCATTATTTTAACATCACCATTACTATTTTTTTTAAAAATTATTATATTCATTAGAATTATTATCATCCTCTTTTATTTGTCATTATTTATATATGTATATTATTATTATTATTATTATTATTATTATTATTATTATTATTATTATTATTATTATTATTATGATGCTTATTATCCCCATTACTATTCTTCCTTATTATTATCATGTTTACATTCCACATTTTTATTTTTGCTTTTTCCAAAATGCATAAAAATGGGTTTCACAAAGATAATATTTCGTGTTTGGAAGTTAGAGAGATCGCCCAATCGTCTTTGGGTTTCGAGTTTTCGTCATCAGGATCACTAAATATCCTTTAAAAGATTTTAATCGCGTTTTGTAAATAAGGCAATGTTTAGTGTTTGGAAGTTCGAAGAGAACGTGCCCAATCGTCTTTGGGTTTCAATTTTTATTCGTCCAAATAACCAAATATCCTTGAGGAGATTTTGACCGGATTTTCTTAAATAAAGGCACTATTTCATATTTGGGAAATTTGAGGTATCGTGTCTAATCGTCTTTGGGTTTCGGTTCTTAGCTTAACCAAATAGTGGAATACCTTTTAAAAATTGCAATGCATGAATTTTGGAAATCATGAAATGATCTTAGTATCGAAGGTTTGAAACATCGTGTCCTATCGTCTTTGGATGTAGTATTTCATCTTTTCGAACAAGAGAATTTTGATATAGATCTGAGTTATCCAAACATTTTTAAAAGATTCATATTTTAAAATATTTTCTATTTTTCGATATTAAGGACATTAATCAATCAATACGGTACCAATTTTGAAGCGTTGTGAGGGTGCTAATCCTTCCTTGCACGTAACCGACTCCGGACCCGTTTTCTTAAAATTCGTGAACCAAAATATTTTCTAAGTGGCCCAATCGACTTACACAAAAAAGATTGGTGGCGACTCCGCTTTTCTTTTTAAAGTTGGCCCGTTTTCCAAACAAAAAATGGTTTCGACAAAGAAATGTGATATAACAACAATGTTCATTAAATAGCAATAAATCAATTAGAAGGAAAAACGCAAAAAAAGAAAAAAATAAGGACAACCAAATAAATAAACTAAATAATAATAAAGCTAAATAATAAATAAATATAACATTAGATGAAAATAAAATTCTAATATAAAATATAAATAAATAATAAAACAAATGGGTAAATAAATAAAAATAAATGAAAATGTAAACGGATTGAAATTAATTAAATGAAGGGTGAAATTAAAATTAAAATAAAATCGAAGAACAAATTATAAATAAAGAAAAGAAAAGGGTTGAATGCATAGCCAAAAGGAAGCAGCGTGAAAGCTACGAGGATCTGGATGGGAAGTTATCCTATGCCACGAGTGTAGCGAGGGTCGAGGACCGATTGAAAACTGAATAAAGTTATTAGGTAAAATCTATGAAGACTAAAATAATGAAAAGGGTCGATTGAAAGTCAAAGCGAAATAGGGACTAGAATCGCAAATAGCCCGTTTGGGCTTTAAAACATCTGGATCCTCTAAATGCTGTCCAGTGAAGTCGCACCAATGGCTTAATACGGTCCGTTCTATTTTATTTTAATCATTTTTTTTTACATTCATTTTAATGTTTGAGAAAAAAAAATCAAGGCCCTTTCCCATTCTCTCTCAATCCTCTTTTACGGCACCCGACGACTTCTTCTCCGTGACGTCGCACCACCACGCCACCACCAATCGGTGGCAGTGATGCTCAAGGTCGATTTTTAGGCCCTCCTTGAAGCCCTTGTGAAGCCTCGGCGTTCGCTACCAAACGAAGGGAGAGGACTTTCGTACCCTTTCTCGCCAAGTCAGGACTACGGAGGGAGCTTTCTGACGCTGCGATCGTGGAAGCTTGGTGAGGCTCTTCCCCTTTTTTTTTACATTTTTCTATTTGTAAAAAGGTTTAAAAAATATATATATAAAAAACAAAGGTATGACGTTGTATCACGGACAATAAAATCGAAAGGATTAAAATCAACCTTCTTTTCTCTTTGATTTACGATGGTTCGTATTTTCTTTTCTTTTTTTTGAATTGAAAATCTCCCCACCCCTAACACTCTTGTTTCTTCTGGTTCTTATAACCGAGATTGAAAAGAGAAAAAATAAAAAAATACAATATGTTTTGCTCTTGTTTTGCTTTCTTCGGTTCATGGAGTGCTCTTTGAAATGGAAATGTATGACATGAACATGAATTGATGGACTCGGATTGTAATTCAACGGGATAAATATGGAAATATAGCAAAGAAACGAAATCATGGTATTGATGAGCTCATCAATCATAGTGTATATATATATTTGATACATGGAAATTATTGAACTAACTTGAATGTTGAGCTTGTGTATGTTATGGATATATAAATGTTTATTGAATTGGATATCTTACCTTATTTCTTTTTCCCTGCTTTTCAGAAAAGTTAAGAGCTCCTGAGATCTATTCACTGGAGACATATCACACTATCAACCCCAAGACTTCGGTATTTAAAGAAACTTTATTTTGAAAATGAATGACATGTATAAGCTAATAAAATAAATGTTAATATGAAATGAATATAAGGTTAGCCATTGATATGGCTTATGTGTTGAAGTTATCTTATAAATATGCATGAATTTTATTTTGAAAATATGTTGAATTGGAATGGTCTCGCTTAAAAAAAAATTGTAAACTCCCGGAATGCCTTGTACCTTATTCTAACAACGAATACGGGTAGGTGTTACATTAATCGCTTTTGTAACAAGACAATGTTTCGTGGTTTGGAAGTTCGAGAGATCATGCCTAATCGTGCTGGGTTTTGATTTTTATTCGCCCAAATAACCAAATATCCTTCGTAGATTTTGACCGATTTTCTTAAATAAAGGCACTATTTCATATTTGGGAAATTTGAGGTATCGTGCTCCAATCGTGTTAGGTTTCGGTTCTTAGCTTAACCAAATAGTGGAATACCTTTTAAAATTGCAATGCATGAATTTTGGAAATCATGAAATGATCTTGTATCGGGTTTGAAACATCGTGTCCTATCGTAGATGTGGTATTTCATCTTTTCGAACAAGAGAATTTTGATATCCAATGCGAGTTATCCAAACATTTTTTAAAGATTCATATTTTAAAATATTTAATTTTCGATATTAAGGACATTAATCAATCATATGGTACCAATTTTGACGCCCGTAGGTGCTAATCCTTCCTTGCACGAACCCACTCCCGACTCGTTTTCAAAATTCAGAGACCAAAATATTTTCTAAGTGGCCCAATCGCACTACAAAAAAGATTGGTGGCTAATTGCTTTTAAAGTCGCCTGCTTTCCAAACAAAAAATGGTTTCGATACCATGCGATCTACTGGGGACTAATAAGAGAGTCGTCAGTAAAATTGGTTGATTAATGTCCTTTTATCTAAAATAAATTTTTGATTTCGCTTTTCATTTGCATGAGTCTGTCACATACATATCCTGCTTTGGTTTGAGATAGAATTCATATTGCATGACCGTTGTGGTCACACCCTTAAGTGAGCAAAAATCTATGCCTTCGTGAGGTTTTCACCTTCGCATGGGCTAGGGGACTGCCTCGGATACATCCGTACCTATGGTTCCGTGAGGTTTTCACTCTGCATGGCCATAGGAAATGTATTCCCTAAACTAAACTCAATCAAGATGAGCCTATAATGGGTGAGGATTGAGGAATCTTGTTCAATTTTTTTTTTAGAACTAAACCACATATAGTTTAGGTAGGGCATGCTAAACCTTAGTGGCTACCTATAGTGGTTTGACATTTTCACTTGCTTTGTTACTTTTATGTGATACTAACTTGTTTTATTTTGGTCATATTTGCATGTCATTTCATACTTAAAAGGCGCCATTCCTATTTTAATTACTAAGTTAGAATGCTTGTTATAGAACGGATTTCTTGATAAAGTAGAGGATAATGCGGTCAGACGATATGGTCGAGAAGACACACTTGAGAAGGGGATAGCCTAACCGAAGGGTACACATCGTAATTATTGGACTTCACTCGCATGAGCGTGATACGAATGAGCTCCAAGAACTAAGAGATATATGGGCTTGTTGGGATGAAGCAACTAGCAACTTTTCTACCTTAATCATGGTGATCTACCCTACTTACTCGACATCGTGAGTGGACAAACACTTGTTTCGGCTATGACTCAATATTGGAACTCGCTTATAGCTATTTTACGCTAGGGAAGTGGACTTGTGCCTACCGTGAAGGAATATCTGCTTTGCTTTCATCAGGGCTCGGGTCGACAAAATTTACTTCAGCCGCTAATGCAATCGACTTTTTAAAGAAGCTGATGAGTATCACCGGGATGAGCTAACAAAGGTCATGGCACGAATTCAGCGAAGGTGAAGGGAAATGCATACCTTGGGTAAGCTTGAGAGACCAATGGTGGCACACCCAGATGTTAAGAGGAAAGTTGACATTTTCTACTAACATCTATGGCTTGTAATTTTCCCAAGGCTTTGAGACATGTAGATGAAGCGCTTATTGATTTGTTCGATCGTCTTGACAAAGGGATTACACCGTACAGTGATTTGCCAAAACATTTAGATTTTTGAACTGCGCTTTATAGAGTGAGGGAAGATTCATGGGATGCGATAACCTGTTGTTGGGGTAGTTCCACAGACCATTTCGGAAAGTAGATAGAACTTGTCAAGTTTTTTTTAAAGTACTTCTATTAAAGGAGTTGGCACCAGGCCAGAGAGATGACATATCGAAGAGAACTGGATCGCTTCTTCTAATCTTCGTAGAAAAGGATGTGGAATGGAGAGCTCATTGGTTCGTTCTCGATGAAATCCTACCTGTGTGGGAGTTATGATTGGGTTCCTCCGTTAGGATCTGGGAGCCGTTGGTATGCTCCTTGCTCATGCTAAAGCAATACCAATTGAGACAATATACCCCAGAACGCATGGGTTAGCTCGCTTTGAATTCTCGATAGTGGGAATAATTATAAGAAAAGAGTTCGAGAAGTTTCGACGCGCGGGAAGTAGATTCACTGAATGAAAAGAGTTGCCATAGGTCCAATGGCACCTCGAATATAATACATGGAGAGCAGAGAGTAAACGATAATATCCCTGCCCATTGGATACCGCCGATCGACAGAGGAATACTCGCAAGTAGTCCTTCCGAAAGGAGATCATGAAGGTGACTTTGAAAGTAAAAATTCGAAGTTAGGGAAAAGATAGAACAATTGGAAGAGGAAAAATGAATTTGATGTTAGATATTGATATCCAAAAATCGTGAGGCCGGTAGTCGAGGAAAGGAAAAAAGAAGGTCAAGAAGATTTGGATAGCTTGAAGACTGACATAAGAAGTTGCATCTATCGATGATGACCGGCCGGGTAAAACCTCTAACAATGGCGCCAAGAAGTTCGTGAGGAGAAGACTAAGGTCACCGGTGGAAGAAGAGATTCCATGGGCTCAAGCACAAAAGATGCCCTGAAAAGACTATGGTGAGAGCCCAAAGTGAAAATAAGATACCAAGAACTCGAGTAGCGTAATTAGAAAAGGCATTGTGTTAAAGTCACAACTCTACGTGAAGTTGGAATCAAGCCTAAGATGATTGAAAAGTTGAAAGAGAAAGGTGGTGGAGCTCAAAAAAGGCTGCAAAACAAGGAGCTTCGGATCCAACTATTGAGGCAAACAACCAATGAGGAAAGAACAACTTCAACGATCTCGTAACCAAGTCGAGAAAGAGACTACCTATACGTAAGTCGTGGGCTCGGAGATCGAGAAGTGGCCATCATTTACAAACTTTAGTGGTTCAGTCGATGTGTTAAGTATATTTTATGAGTCAAAGTCGATCAGTCGATAGAGTTAGCTTCACTTCTTGAAAGTTAAAACTTTGGGCATAAAGGCTAAGTCGATATGTGACTCGCTTTATGTAAAGGATTTTGTTTTTCAATAAGTATTCCAAAAGAAATTAAATTAATTGACTCTTATTTTTGCATTCATTCATTTGCATTACATTTCATGCATTTGCATTGCATCACATCATTTGCATTAAATATCATAAGACAACCCTTTTAATTAGAGGTTATATTATAGTTATCCCGAACACCGCTATTACACTCGAAAAAAATGAAAGCAATGGATCAAAGGATGGAAAAGTTAGAGTAGATGAAGGAAATGCAAGACCAATCAGAATAGCTTGGCTAAGATCCAGCAGACATGAGGGATCAGATGCTGGAGTCCCAGAGGAGTGTGATGAGCCAGTTAACGCATTTGTTGACTCGAGGGCAAGATAAAGGAAAGGGCCCTATGGGCGATGTTGAAGATGAAAATAGAAATTCTACTTGTCTTCTAAGCTTGCGTAAAATTCTCAAGCACAACCACCGAGAGGTGTCTGGCCAATATCGACCAAGACTAATCGACACCCCAAAGGCAAGAATTTCCAGAGGCTCGAGCTCCAACCCGGGGTAACTCGACAAAACCGATGGTCCCCGATTTATGATGTAGCGTAAGAGGAAAAAGACGAGGTAGAACTCCCAAAAGAGTTTGAGGATCGCTACAAATGGCGGAAGAGAAGTTTAAAGCATTGGAAAGCGCCATTATCAACGCGAGGTGAATGCCAGAAGTCGAGTCTAGTTCCAACTGTACTTCCTCCAAGTTCAAGATGCCGGAGTTTGAAAAGTACAATGGGACTAGCTTCGAGGCTCATATTACCATGTTTTGTCGAGAATGACGGGATATGTCACAACGACCAGCTTGTTGATTCACTGCTTCTGTGATAGTCCGACTGGGTCAGGTGAGAAAATGGTACAACCATTGAAAGTAAATCAAATCGTGGAAGGACTTAGTGAAGCTTTCAAGCATTATGGCTACATAATCGATAGCATACCGATAGAATCACGCTATAAAATATGGAAAAAGAAGTCAGAGTTTTAGAAAATATGCCCAGAGGTGGAGGAAGTCGCTACAGTGTCCAACCACCGCCGGAGAAGGAAATGACCATGCTGTTTGTTAATACCCTAAGAGCACCTTTTATCAATCATATACAAAGCTCAAGAGTTTCACGGATATAGTGATGTTCATGTAAATGATAGAGAATGCGATAAGGTGTGGGAAAATAGAGGTCGGGAGAGTATGAAAAGATCGCTCCCAAAAAAGGGAGAATGAAGTGAGTAATGTAAGCTCGGGTTATCCTGCACCCATTACTATTAATCAACCAAGAATAACTGGGCCAAGAAAGTCCTATCAAGACAAGAGCCCAACACGAAGGGTAAGACCGAGAAATTTCGGCTTACTCTCATAACCGTGACGATAGGAGTCAGATAAAACTTTGTTTGATGCACACCGTAGCCCCATTCTACTTGAAGCCGTGCAACCTCCGTATCCCAAGTGGTATGACACAAACGCCAATGTGAATACTATGCGGATGTAGTAGGTCACTCGATAGAAAATTGTACTTCATTCAAAAGGCTAGTTGAGACTTATCAACGGGAGTGGTAGAGTTCAATGACGCCTGTAGGAGGAAATCATACCTAATCATACGGATAAGGGGTAAATGTGGTAGTTGAGAACAAGGGAGAAGAACTAAGTAAAAGTTGATGAGGTCGAACCCATTGAGGGAAGTTTGGAAAACGCAAAATGTGGTTAGTTCTGGCAGGAAATGTGAATGATCTCGAGATGCAAGGAACTACCGTGAGTTCTATGACAAGGCCATGAGATCCAAGAATGCAATGAATTGCAACCTAGTACAAGGTTTAATGGATAATAAAGAGCTAGGGTTCTTTGACTTTCCAAAGAGGTGGATGTATGCGCCACGTAGGGTGGGTCGTGTAAAGGATCCCAAAGTCAACCACCCAACAGGTGATTATCACACGCCAAGGGTCAACGAGGTCGGGTAGAAATAGCACCGAGGGTTGAAATTAAAAACCTGACTCTCCTTATAAGGATACACCGATGGTCGAATCGTAAAACCCGAACTTCTCCTTACATCAAGGATTGTAATTCAAAAACCCGTGACTTTTCCTTATAAAGATAACAAGAGGGTACCTTGAATTACAATTGCACTGTGATGCTTTTCGGAAGAGAATTGCCAAGACACCCCAACCCGTGTTGAGTCCTCCATGATGAGAAGGGAGACGAGAAATGGACCACCGGTTAATGAACCAGAATGTGAGGATGAGGCCGTGGAGTTTTGAAGTTCCTAAAGCATAGTGAGTACAGTGTTGTGGACGAAGCATGCAAGCGTTTACACACATCGGCATTATCAGCCTTACTACTAAACTCAAGAACACCAGAATAACTAATGAAAGCGTTAAACCAAATTTATGTTTGACATTTCGTAAATAAGTGGATCCTTTGTAAATAACATAAGCGCAGATTTCATCTTGTTCAAGATGATGAAATACCGCCGGGGATGGGATCTACTAAGGCTTTGCACATCACTACCCGATGTAAAAGGTATACATCGCTAGGGGTATTAATTGACAACGGATCAAGATCGAACGCTTTGCCCCTATCTACACCGGACAAAGTTACTCGAGATAGCTCTCACATGAAAACATGCCAAAATATAGTGAGAGCATTGGCACCGAGAGAAAAGTAATAGGAGGATTGAGATACCCTCCTAATGGGCCAAACACGCACGAGGTAGATTTCTCGTGATGGACATCAAGCCTTCTTATAATTGCTTATTGGGACGGATCCACTCAATGAGCTGTACCATCGCTATTGCACCAAAAAGTTAAAATTGGTGATAGAGGGCCGGTTGATAACCATAAACGCAGAGGAGGATATTATCGCGTCTGCTAAGTAATGCACCGTACATAGAGAATGATGCGAGGCAATAGAGTGCTCCTTCGTGTCATTAGAGTTTATAAATGCGATTTCATCGGTGAAGGTGGCAAGGTCCCTGCCAAAAATCTGGGTTAAGGATGGTCACGGTCGATTGCAGAGGGAAAAGGAGTATTGTCGAAGGGGACTCAAAATACCTCCAGGGCCCGTTAGAGTGCCAGGATTGGTTAACAAACATGATCACTTTGGTTTGGGGTATAGGCCGATATCGCATGTAGAAAGGAGGAGTTGAAAGAAAACGAGAGACCAAGGCACGATTGAATAGTGTGAGATCAAATAGGTTCGATGACTTTTCCTCATATATCTAATACATTCGTTCCGGAGAAATTATCCATTCGTGGTTAGAGATTGTGAATAGAGAAATGATCAAGACATGATGAGAACTTTGAACATCAATGCCGTGTCGAAGGAAGTTCGAGAGAAACTTACGGTATTCGCCTTACGAGCCTGGGAGTTGTTTGGATAACCGGATCGCTAAGAAATTCTGAAATTTTTAGGACTAAAACAGAGTAATACTCAAAACACACTTGTTGTTTCAAGCCTAGGAACAATAAGAATCTTTTGTGAAATAGGCATGTTCACGCATCGTTATTTTTAATAAAAGTATTTTTTTCTTCCATTCCGCAATTATTATTCTACTTGCTTCTATTACATTTATAATCATAACGCATGAATAAGTCATTCTTAAATTCATTTTCATTGAATATTCTTTCATACCTACCATAGGTCCCCAGATATCGATGTCATGAACAACGCCGTTACTTTTAATTGCACTTCCTAATGAGCAAGACATGTGCCTGTAAGAACCTCATGACTTTCAGATAATCTGAGATTGTATATATCCCGATTTATTAAGGATGGTAGAGGAAGAAAAGTCGATTTCCTTTCAAAGAGACAATTGAGAATGTGACTGGAGGAAGGAAAGAGGTGAAAATTGGAACCCCATCACCAGGAAATAAGGCAGACCTCATTAGACTTCTCTTAGAGTTCAAAGATGTCTTCACGTGGTCATATCAAGACGGGTTGAGCAATCGATATTAAGTGCATTAATCGTATCCCTATAAAGGAAGATTGCAAAGTGGTCCAACAAGCTCCAAGGATGAGACCCGTTGCGGTGAAAACAGAGGAGGTCAGAAGTAGTTTAACGCTAGGTCTTGTGAGTTATGAATTCTTTGAATGGGTAGCCAACGTTGTCCCCATTCCTAAGAAAGATGGAAACGAATGTCGACCACTGAGACCTAAACAAGGCTGACCAAAAGACAAACTTCCTACGCCTCGTATTGACACTTTGTGGATAACACGGAGGTTTTTCATTCTTCTTATTCATGGATGGTTTTCGGGATACAATCAAATAAAGATGCATCCCGAGGACATGGTAAAGACTACCTTCATAACCTTATGGGGAACTTTTTGTTACCAAGTGATGTCGTTTGGGTTAAAGAACGCGGGGCAACATATCAGGGCCATGGTAACCTTGTTTCACGACATGATGCACAAGGAGATTGAGGTCTACGCTATATGATCGCAAAGTCTCAAACGGAAGGGAACATGCAAGTTTTGAGGAAACTATTTCGAGGTGGAGGAAATTTCATTGAAACTCAATCAGTAAGTGTACTTTGGGCTCGATCAGAAGCTACTTGGTTTCGTCGCGAAAAAGAATCAAGTGATCTGGATAAAGTCAAGGCCGTGTAAAATTTACCTCCGCCACAAGACTCAAAAGGAAGTCCGAGGCTTCTAGGAAGACTAAATTACATCGCTTCGGTCTCTCGCAATTGATTGAGAAGTGTGATCCCATATTTCGCCTTCTTAAGAAACACAATCGGTATTTGGGACGATGAATGCCAAAAGGCATTTGACAAAATTAAATAAAGATTTCTTCTACCAGTGCTAATGCCACCAGATCTGACACCATTGATTCTCAGTCAGCGGTATTCGATAATTCAATGAGATGTGTGCTAGGCCAAACACGACGCAGGAAGAAAAGAGAGGCGATATACTACCTCACAAGAAATTCACCAGTGTGAAATGAGATACTGCCAATTGAGAAATTGTGTTGTGCATTGATCGGACAACTTGGAGGTTGAGAAAGACATGTTGTACCACAATTCAAGTTAATCTCAAAATTGGACCCTTTTAAGTACATATGAGTCGACTGCGCTGAAAGGAAGAATGGCTGATGGCAAATTTTACTCTAAGTTTGACATAGTCTACGGAACCGTAAACGAAGGGAGTGCAATAGCTAATTTTCTACAGGCGCTAGATTTACTACGAACCCTCAATTTTAATTTTCCCAATTAGGATTTGATGTTTGTAGCGACAATTGAAGAAGATATCTTAGAAGATCATCCTCGAATTTGAACTTTGATTGAGCATCAAATGCCTGGAAATGTTTAAGTATCCTGGTATCCCCAAATAGAGGACATATCCATTCACTTGCAAGTTGGACTTCATTGCACAAACAACATAGTAGAATCTGAAGCATGTATCATGGGAATCCGAGCTACTATAGATCAAAATCAAGTTGCTAGAGGTATATAGGACTCCGTTGGTAATATATCACTTAAAGGAGAATGGGAACAAGAGATCCCAAATTGATCACCACCAAAGTTAGTTTTGGAACTAATTGAGGAGTTCGATGATATCATATTCTTTACCTCCGCGTGAGGAAAACCAGATGGTCGACGCTTTGGCCACCCTAGCTTCTATGATTAGAGTAACGAGCAAGAGGGTAAGAAGCCCATCCAAATGAGTATTTATGAGACTCGCTCATTGTCAATATCGATGAAGAGGAGGAGAGATGATCATCATTGGTATCATGATATTCTCGGTATGTGAAGAGTGGGAATATCCTAATCAGCAAATGAAAATGAGCAGAACATTGAAAGACAGCCAATGACTATGTCTTGGACGGAGAGATCCCACAAGAGGAAAAGATCAAGTATTGTTAAGATGTGTTGATGCTATCGCTTTAAAAATCCCGGAAGAAGTTTATGAGGGTGTCTGGAACACATGCCAATGGGTTTACAATGGCCGACAAATCATGAGATTCGGTATTATCGGGTCCACGATGAGAATCAGATCTGTTATGCAAAGTGCCAAGTGCGATTATAGACAAGATCCATGTGCCTCCTTCACCTCTTCATGTTATGACTTCTCCGTGGCCTTCTCAATGCGGGCATGGACGTTATTGCCGATCTCACCGAAAGCTTTTAATGGGCATTGTTTCATTTCGTGGTCATTGATTACTTCACCAAATGGGTAGAAGCCTTCATATGCCAATGTAAGACTGGCAGAAGCAATTTTGAAGAAAGAGATCATATCTTATGCCAGATGTAAAGGATCGGTCCGACATACACTAAACTTGAACAATAGAGCGATAGCGAAAGTCCGCAATCAATTCAACATTAAGCACCATAACTCACCATATCAACCAATGAATGAAGAGCAACAAGATGCCTAATAAAATATCAAGAGAATTGTGGGAAAATGGTACTCCACAAGGATTGGCATGAAAAGTTACCACTTGCCTCTATGCCTATCAAACATCTAGAACCTCTACCGGGCAACTCCTTTCTCGTTTATGATGGAGGCGTTTTATTGAAGTTGAAATCCCTTCTCTCGTGTTTTGTCGAGTAGTCAATCAAGCAAAATGGGTTCAATCTCGAATGCAATCTAATTGAAGAAAAGAGTAAGAGCCATTCGCCATGGTCAATTGTACCAGAGGCGGATGACGGGCTATAATAAGAAAGTCCGCCTGAGTATTCCATGAAGGAGACTTGGTGTTGAAACAGATCCTCCTATGCAAAAAGGACTTCAGGGAAAGTGGATGCCTAATTGGAAGGACCTTATGTTGTAAAGAAGGCCTTTTAAGGAGCTTTGATACTAAGCCGAGATGGACGGAAAAGTCTCACAAATCCAATTAATGCGACTCAAGAAGTACTTTGCATGAAAAGGGGCCAAGGCGAAACCTACAAAGGCGTCTTGAGTTCAAAAAAAAAGGAAGAAAAAAGGCTAAAACCCGTAAAGCGCTTTGAGACCAAGGGGCTTTGAGTTGAAAACGAAAAGGCGCTCAGATTATGACCTGCCTGTGATGGGGCATACAATGGTCTTACGCTTGAATTAATAACGAGAGGTATGTTACATCTTGCGGATAGACAAAGTACCATGGATCTTCTAGACATATGTTGAACTAGAATGGTCTTCGGAAGGCGAGTAGAGAAGCTCAGTGTGATATCTGGGGCATCATTGCTATTTTTACTCATTTTTGGACCTTAGTAGAATGTGTTTTCTTTGCTCAATCCTTTGTACTTTAGTGGAATGTGTTTTGCTCAATCCATTCTTCATGGGTTTTATCCTAATAAATTACGCTTTATTCATTTCTATAATCTTTTCAAGCATTTCCCATTGAAGTAATGATTCTTGAACTAATAATGCTTTCATAAAGGAAGTTTTAAGTATTACTCTAAAGTTTCTAAATAATACAAGAATTCAAACAAGATAATTATTTAGAACTCACCAGCTTAAAGGGCTTGAAACACTTGGGATAAGGGTCAAGCGTTGACGACATCTTGATTCTCATAGAAATATTGACCAACAAGGAAGACATATGCGGAGACCACCTTAATAAATAGCAAGCAATGATAACCCAAGGTTAAAGATGGATTATTCTCATAACATTTTGCATCCATTCATGACATTCATAATACATATAGTTAGGAGCATTTTCATGACATCTTAATCATTTGACATAAGGATAGACCCCATGAAATCAATTCTGGTGTAAGTTCCCAGAGGACAATGTAGCAAAATTGATGGGAGTTAGAAGAATGT
Organism: Gossypium rotundifolium; assembly: GCA_025506655.1. Lineage (NCBI taxonomy): Eukaryota > Viridiplantae > Streptophyta > Magnoliopsida > Malvales > Malvaceae > Gossypium > Gossypium rotundifolium. The sequence continues at coordinate 53,472 of CP106723.1, forward strand.
AGATCTTATCTCTCGGCGTGAGTAGAGCGGATCGAATAAGAAGCCTTAACCCCTAAGCAAGAGGGTAACAGTGAAAATAGTAGATCTTATCTCCACCAGCAGGAGGAGAGATCAAGGGGCGATCTTATCTTCACTAAGCAGGAGTGGAGAGATCATAGCGGATCCTATCTTCACTGAAAGCAGAGGGAGCAGATCAGAGATTCTAGCCTTATTCACTGAAAGCAAGAATGGAGCAGCTAAGGATAACAGATCTTATCTCTCATCGAAAGGGAGTGGAGTAGATCAAAGATCATAGCCTTATCTCCATTGAAAGGCGGAGGGAGCAGGCTAAAATAGCAGATCTTATATCACTCTAGGAGTAGAGTATCGAAGCAAGCAGTCTTATCTCCATCCGAAAGGAGGAAGCAGATCAAGATCATAGCCTTATCTCCCATCGGAGGTGAGGAGCAAAGTTAAACAAAGAGATCTTATCTCTCTTGAGCAGAGTAGCAGATCGAAAGCAAGCAGATCTTATCTCCACCGAGCGGAGTGGAGCGATCGAAGATTATAGCCTTATCTCCACCGAGTAGGAGTGGAGCAGCTAAAGATGGTAGATCTTATCTCTCGGCGGGAGTAGAGCAGATCAAAAGCAGCAGATCCTATCTCTATCGAGTAAGAGCAGAGCGATCGAAACCACGATCTTATCTCCATTGGAGGAGTGGAGCAGCTAAAATAGCGATCTTATATCTCTCGGCGGAGTAGAGCAGATCAAAGTAGCAGATCTTATCTCCATCGAGGTGGAGGGAGCAGATCAAAGATCATAGCCTTATCTCCACCGGCAGGAGGGAGAAAGTTAAAACAAGAGATATTATCTCTACCGAAAGGGTGAGTAGAGGATCAAGCAAGAAATCTTATCTCCACCGAAGCAGGAGGAGCAGATCAAGATTATAGCCTTATCTCCACCGAGTAGGAGGAGTGGGCTAAAGATGGCAAATCTTATCTCTCTGCAGGAGTAGAGATCAAGCAAGCAGATCCTATCTCTCTTGGTAGGAGTAGCGATCGAAACCACGATCTTATCCCACCGGCGGGAGTGGAGTTGATCAAGATAGCGATCTTTCTCTCGAAGCAAGAGGGAGCGCATAAAATTCCTATACCCCTAAGGATGCGGATGGGATGAGGTTACAAGAAGTCAAGATTCAACAAGATAAGGCAAAATTGGCCCTTCTAAAATCTTTGCTCTATTCTCATTAATCGAATGAGCAAAGAGGGGAAATAAAGGCCCAATTCAGATTGAGCCCATTAAACCAAGACAAATAAAATAAAGTCCCAAAATTTAACCACCATGACCCAATTAAACCATTAAATTTTACAACCCAATAGCACCTTAACAAGCCTCAAATTTAAGCCCAAAGCTAGACAAAAATGAAACCCTAGAGGGCTTCTTGAGTAGTCGGTCATCTCCCCACATCTGACGCCATACTGACTCACGCCGCCACGTCCCTACAAACACGAGAGCAAGGCAACAACCAAGAGTAATGTAAACACAAGGGAAGCAGTTGTGTTTTGATTTTTGGGATTTTACTATAAAGACCAAAACAAAATCAGTAAATGGGGTAGTTTTAGATATAAAAAAGAAAAACACACACTTGTAATGTAAAGGATTCTCAGAAACAGAGAATCAAATGTCGAAAAAGGTTCCTTTTTTTCACCTTTTATTTTGATCATTTTTTCCCCTTATTTGTTTGCCTCATATTTTTACTTTTCAATATACAAAAGTATTAAAAAATAAAGAGGAAAGCTCACCGGTGGCGGGAGGATGGCGGCGATTGCTTGACGCTTTGCCGAGATCTGGAATCGGGCCACGAGGGCTATGGAGAGTTGAGAGTTGTGGTTTTTAAGTAAAAGAGGGAGTTCTGAATTTTATTTTTGAAGCGTAAAAGGGATATGAAAGGAAACTTTTTTAGCTATAGGCATAGGCCACGCGCATCACTGTTCCTCGGTGATTTGTACAATTTCCTTTAAACGAAAAATTTAGCGATAAGTCCCCCTGCTGCGCTCCTATTTTAATTGCATCCCTTCGACTTTATCTTTATTTTAAAATTTGCCTCGAATTTTATGCTACTGGCCCGATTTAGTCCGTGTCAGCACGTTGTTCGAAAACTTGGAATAATTCGCTTTCAGTCCTTCAAGATTATGCTGCAATTAAATTTGGTCCTCTTCCTTTTATTTACTTTGCAATTTTGCCTCAAAACTCTTGTTTTTGATCCGATTTAGTCCGCTTATTTTAGCTATTTTACCATTAAATTAATTTTTTTGTATTATTATTTTTATTGCCACTGTTTTATAATGTATGTTATTATTATGTTGCTATTATATTTACTATTATGTTATTATTATGTTGCTATTGTATTTACTATTATTATATATATCCTTGTTTACTAAATTTTTTTTATATATTATGATTATATCCATTATTTTATTATTATCAAATACTTTTTTACTACTATTTTATTAATACAATTATTTTCTTGTTTTCTTATTATTTTTTATTTCGCTATTTACTATTATCATTCTTACTAATGTTATCATTACTTTATTATTAATATACCGTTATCTTCATTACTACCATTTTACTATTATTATTATTTTAATATTATTACTATAGTTTTTTATTTTTAATTATTTTCCTATTATTATATTCCTATGTATTATTGTTATTATTTTACTACTACCATTTTTTTTATAATCATATTTCTCATATTTCTATATTTACTATTATTATTTATTACAAATGTCGCTATTATTACTACTAATTTAGTATATTATTATTTTTATTGCAATCATTATTTTAACATCACCATTACTATTTTTAAAAAATTATTATATTCATTAGAATTATTATCATCCTCTTTATTTGTCATTATTTATATATGTATATTATTATTATTATTATTATTATTATTATTATTATTATTATTATTATTATTATTATTATGATGCTTATTATCCCCATTACTATTCTTCCTTATTATTATCATGTTTACATTCCCATTTTTATTTTTGCTTTTTCCCAAAAAATGGGTTTCTAAAGATAATATTCGTGTTTGGAAGTTCAGAGAGATCGTGCCCAATCGTCTTTGGTTTGAGTTTTCGTCATTCGATCATCACTAAATATCCTTTAAAGATTTTAATCGCTTTGTAAATAAGGCAATGTTTAGTGTTTGGAAGTTCGAGAACGTGCCCAATCGTCTTTGGGTTTCAATTTTTATTCGTCCAAATAACCAAATATCCTTCGGAGATTTTGACCGGATTTTCTTAAATAAAGGCACTATTTCATATTTGGGAAATTTGAGTATCGTGCCCAATCGTCGTTTGGTTTGGTTCTTAGCTTAACCAAATAGTGGAATACCTTTTAAAATTGCAATGCATGAATTTTGGAAATCATGAAATGATCTTAGTATCGAAGGTTTGAAACATCGTGTCCTATCGTTTGGATGTGGTATTTCATCTTTTGAACAAGAGAATTTTGATATAGAATGAGTTATCCAAACATTTTTAAAGATTCATATTTTAAAATATTTTCTATTTTTCGATATTAAGGACATTAATCAATCAATACGGTACCAATTTTGAGCTGTGAGGGTGCTAATCCTTCCTTGCACGAACCGACTCCGGACCTTTTTTAAAATTGAGACCAAAATATTTTCTAAGTGGCCCAATCTTTACTAAAAAAAGATTGGTGGCGACTTCGCTTTTTAAAGTTGGCCCGTTTTCCAAACAAAAAATGGTTTCGAAAAGAAATGTGATATAACAACAATGTTCATTAAATAGCAATAAATCAATTAGAAGGAAAAACGCAAAAAAAAAAAAAAATAAGGACAACCAAATAAATAAACTAAATAATAATAAAGCTAAATAATAAATAAATATAACATTAGATGAAAATAAAATTCTAATATAAAATATAAATAAATAATAAAACAAATGGGTAAATAAATAAAATAAATGAAAATGTAAACGGATTGAAATTAATTAAATGAAGGGTGAAATTAAAATTAAAATAAAATCGGAGAACAAATTATAAATAAAGAAAAGAAAAGGGTTGAATGCATAGCCAAAAGGAAGCAGCGTGAAAGCTACAGGACCTGATGGAAGTTATCATGCCTGAAGTGTAGAGGGTGAGACTGATTGAAAACCTAAAGTTATTAGGTAAAATCTATGAAGACTAAAATAATGAAAAGGGGTCGATTGAAAGTCAAAACAAATAGGGACTAGAATCTAAATAGCCCGTTTGGGCTTTAAAACATGGATCCCTCAACTGTCCGGTGAAGTCGCACCAATGGCTTAATACGGTGCCGTTCTATTTTATTTTAATCGAATTTTTTTACATTCATTTTAATGTTTTGAAAAAAAATCAAGGCCCTTTCCCATTCTCTCTCAATCCTCTTTTACGACGGGACGACTTTTTCTCCGTCGTCGACCACCACGCCACCACCAATCGGTACGATGCTCAAGGCGGATTTTAGGCCCTCCTTGAAGCCTTGTGAAGCCTCGGCGTCGGCCAAAACGAAGGGGAGAGGACTTTCGTACCCCTTTCACCAAGTCTCACCACGGAGGGAGCACTCCATACGCGATCGTGGAAGCCGGTTGAGGCTTTTCCCTTTTTCTTTAATTTTTCTATTTGTAAAAAAAAAAAATATATATAAAAAACAAAGGTACATATCACGGACAATAAAATCGAAAGGATTAAAATCAACCTTCTTTCTTTTGATTTGATGGTTCAGATTTTCTTTTTCTTTTTTGAATTGAAAATCCCCACCCCCTAACATCTTGTTTCTTGGTTCTTAACTGAGATTGATTTGACTTTAGAAAATCATCAAAAATTGAAGAAAAATAATTAGGGGCTTAAATTTATATATTTGGAATCCTGAATGAATCTATTTTCAATAAAAATAAATGAGAACATCATCTGAATTCTGTATGAGGAGATAATTAATATTTAGTGAAGAAGGGTCAGAACTGTCAGATAGCAGAACAGGGGTGACTTTAATGAACAAACTGTACAAATTGGCAACGTCAAAAATTCTGGAAATTTTATGATATGAAGACATGTGAGTCTAGTTTCAGAGAAAATTAACAGTTCTTCATTTGGAGTTCTGTAGCTCAACAAATAAATAATTTAGTGACTATGACTCAAGTAGACAGCTTTGAATAAACTAAAAATAATAATAGAATTATAGAAAATGCTACATGTGAACATGAAATGTATTGAATTGATGATTGAATTTATTTATTTAGACCGGAAAACTCAAATCTGAAGTTAGATCGAGGAAAGGAAAAAGTCTGGATTAGTAGATTTTGTATCGAACTAGTATCGAGGTAAGTTCATGTAACTTGAATTATCATCTTAAATGCTTGAAATGTATGTTATTGATGTGAATATAATTTGAATGTTCATTGTATGAAGATTGATGAAACATTGATATATTTGATAAAAAGGGAAGAAATCCGGTTAAAAGAAAGGAAAATCGATGGATCTACGAAAAGGAATTGGTAAAAGGATCTAGCACAGACGGGTGATCCTATCTGATATAGCCTCTCCAAGAATATATGAAAAATGGATTCAGCCGGATGGGTAATCCGAACTAAGTGCAATTTAGCCTAGACTGAAATTGGATCCAAGCTCATTAGAGTAATTGCGTTCACGAGGATTGCTTTGGGTGGTAATCCCGACAATACTCTATGAGTTTATATTATGAGGATTAGCACTGATTTGGTAATCCTACCGTAAGGATGAGGTTCGAAGGAGTGTGCTCTTTGAAATGGAAATGTGCGCACATGAACATGAATTGACAGACCTAGATTGTACACTAAAAGTGTACTTCTGAAAATCCATCGAAATTCCGAGTAATTCAACAGGATAAATATAGAAATATAACAAAGAAACGGAAATCATGGTATTGATGAGCTCATCAATCATAGTGTATATATATATTTGATACATGGAAATTATTGAACTAACTTAAATGTTGAGCTTGTGTATGTTAGGGAATAATGCATTGAATGGATATATGAATGTTTATTATATTGAATTGAAAAATATTAGGTAAGTATAATTCTTGTTACATTGGCTTACTAAGCACAAAGTGTTTACCTATTTCCTTTTTCCTGTTTTATAGTGCTAAGAGCTCGAGATCGGATTCAATCGGAGACATATCACACTATCAACCCCAAGACTTGATATTTAAAGAAACTTTATTTTGAAAATGAATGGCATGTATAAGCTAATAAAATAAATGTTAATATGAAATGAATATAAGGTTAGCCATTGATATGGCTTATGTGTTGAAGTTATCTTATAAATATGCATGAATTTTATTTTGAAAATATGTTGAATTGGAATGGTCTCGGTTAAAAAAAAATTGTAAACTCCGGTAATGCTTGTACCTTATTCTAACAACGAATACGGGTAGGGGGTGTTACATTTGTTAGTATCAGAGCTACAGTTTAGCTGGTTCTAGGACTGACATAGCGAATACGGATTAACTATACATGCCATTTAAATTATTTTTGATAGTGTGATATCTCACGACCATTTAAATTGTGTTTTCCTTATAGTAATGTCATCCGTAGAGCTCAATCTGAAGAAAAGTAGGAGTCATGCTCCAACTTCGATTACAAAGAGAAGAAACTAGCGTTAGAAGGCTCGGTATAGAGGGTCAAGGGAGGAGGCAAAATAGCCTTCTTTCAAATGATGAATGAATGGTTTACTCTGTACATAAGAACTAACCCTACGGTCAGATAAACTCAAGCTCCCCCTCATTCCTCCATCGGTTCCCGAGATTCCACGGAGATCTGTCTTGAATCTATCGAGAAAAGAAAAAGCTCCGGTCGATAAAATTCGAAAATATAGGGCGAAGAATTTTGAGCAAGCGATTGATGATGATCCCGAGCAGCTGAATTTTGGTTAGAGAATACTACTCGGGTTTTGGAAGAATTATCTTGCACACGGAAGAATGTTTAAAATGTCCGTCTCTCCGCTAAAAGACACGACTTATCATTGGTGGAATACTAAAGCTTCAATTGTTAGAAGAAGAAATTACATGAATTCTTCTAGTCAGAGTTCAAAAAAATATATCATTCGGAGATTCCTTGATCGAAAGAAAAGAATTTCTTGAGTGAAGCAGGCAATAGATCGATGTCTGAGTATGAAAGAGAATTTGTTCGGTTGAGTAAATATGCTAGAATGGAGTACGGTCGGAAGGTGAAATGTGCAAACGATTCGAAGAAGGGTTGAGTGAAGAAATTAAACTCCTTATTGGAATTCTTGAAATTCGAGAGTTTGCTACATTCAAGCGACGAGCTTATAAAGCGGAAGAATTGAGCAAAGAAAAGCATTTGAGAGGAAGCTCGAATTTTAGTAAAAGACCAATGGGAAAATCTCATTTTCTACTCCAAAGAAATTGAAGAAGTACGGGATAGTTCTACCTCACCCATTGGGTATTGGACGAGAGGCGAGGTTCTACTGATACTAATCCAAGACCTTCCACTCCATCGGTGACCGGTGTTGGCGGTGTTGGTACCCTAGCCGAGATGCCGATGTATTGTAATAAAGCTCATTTTGGTAAATGTCGATTTAAGAAGCGGGGCTTGTTACCGATGTAGTTCTTTTGACCATTTCCTCGAGATTGTCCGAAAGAAGTGAAAAAAGCGGAATATATATCGAGCCGAGTAATCCATCTTTGAGGGTAGACCATCTCGACCATCGGCAATGTCGATGGTAGCCGAGGAGCTACAAAAGATCTTGCAAGTAGGCTTGAGACAGCGCCTCCTAGGACATATGTCATTCGTGCGAGAAGATGCCTCGATGCCGATGTTATTCTTGGTACATTTTCTTTACTTGATACTAATATTCTCGCATTAATTGATCCGGTTCTCGCATTCATATATATGTTTAAAGCACTGGATCGTTAAAGATTTAGCTATTGAACCTCTTTGAATTTGTGGTTAAAGTCTCGAACCCTTTTGGCCAATCTATTTTGATGGATAAAATTTATAAAATTGTCCTTGATGGTAAGAGGTTATTGTTTCCTGGCTGATTTAATGTTATTGCCATTTGATGAGTTTGATGTGATATTGGGCATGGATTGGTTAACTCAGCATGATGCAGTAGTACACTGGAAACAAAAATATATTGTGTTGAAGTGTCAGAATGGTGAGTTACTCCGGGCTAAATCTGGTCAGATTAGGGATTATCGATGTGATTTCGAGTTATTACTACTCGTAGGTATGTCAAAAGGGTATGATGCTTTTCTTGCTTATGTATTAGATACCAAGGTATCAAGTCAAAGATTCAAGCGATTATGATGGTATGCGAATTTTCCGATGTGTTTCGGAAGAGTTACGAGTTGCCACCGAGAAGAAGTGAAATTTTCTATAGATTTGATTCAGAGAACTACTCCGATTTCCATAGCTCCGTCCGAATGGCTCCTCTGAAATTAAAGAAATTAAAGACACGATTCAGGAACTTGTTGATAGAGGTTTTGTTCGACCAGTCATTCACCTTGGGGTGCTCGGTTACTGTTGTGAAAAAGAAAGACAGGTCTTTGAGATTGTGTATTGATTATCTGACAATAAATTAACTATAAAGAATAAGTACCGTTGCCGGATTGATGATTTATTTGATCACTAAAAGGTGCTACTATATTTTCAAAGATTGATCTCCGATCGGGCTACTATCGATTCTGGGTAAAGGAGTTAGATGTGCCAAGACGACTTTCAAAACCATGTACGGGCATTATGAGTTTACGGTTATGCCGTTTGAGGTACTAATGCACTGCGATATTTATGGATTTGATGAATCGGATATTGAGATCATATTTAGCGGAGTTTGTGGTAGTTTTCATTGATGATATTTTGGTCTATTCTCGAGATGAAGAAGAACATCACGAGAACATTTGAGAATTGTGTTGCAAATTTTGCGAGAAGCGATTATATGCTAAATTCAGTAAATGTGAATTTTGGCTTCGAGAAGTGGGTTTTCTTGGACATATTGTATCCGCTGAAGGCATTAGGGTAGATCCAAGTAAAATCTCAGCTATTGTCAATTGGAGTCCACCGAAGAATGTATCTGAAGTTAGAAGTTTCTTGGGTTTAGCTGGTTATTACCGAAGATTTGTACAGGGATTTTCTATGATAGCTTCTCCGATGACTCGATTATTGCAGAAAGATGTAAAGTTCAGTGGATTGATGAATGTCAATGAGTTTCAATCGATTGAAAGATCTACTAACGAAAGCACCAGATGTAGTGCGCTGAGCACGGTAAGGAATTTGTTATTTACAGTGATGCCTCATTAAATGGTTTAGGTTGTGTCTTGATGCAAGAAGGTAAAGTAATAGCCTATGCTTCAAGACAACTTAAACCACATGAAAGAAATTACGAGTACATGATCTTGAGTTAGTTGCTATTGTATTTGCATTGAAGATATGGCGGCATTACTTATGCGGTGAGAAATGTCATATTTATCTTGATCATAAAAGCTTGAAGTATTTGATGATCTGGGAAGATCGAATCTAAGAGGCAATGGTGGCTTGATTGATAAGGACTATGATTTGATTATTGATTACCATCCGGGTAAGGCTAATATTGTGGTGATGCTTTGAGTCGAAAATCTCTATTTGCTTTGCGATCTATGAATGCTCAATTGTCTTTGGTTGATGATGGTTCAATCATAGCTGAATTGAGAGCTAAACCAACATTTCTGACAAATATGTGAAGCTCGGAAGAATGATAAGAATTCTGAGTTAAGCGGGCACAATGTGAGTCAGTCTTGATTACGAATTTCAAGTTGGAATTGATGGTTGTTTATTATTCGAGGTAGGGTATGTGTACCCAAAATGAGAGTTCATATAGAAAATTTTACGAAGCTCACGGTGGTACTATATCGTACATCCGGAAGTAATAAAATGTATAATGATCTAAAAAGATGTCTTGGTGGCGGGTATAAAAGCGTGATATTTACGAGTTTGTATCAAAATGTACGATATGTCAGCGGTCAAAGAACATCGGTACCTTGAGGTTACTTGACCAATTACTATACGGAATGGAAATGGGAAAGAATCACTATGGATTTTGTATCGGGTTACCGTTGTCTCGAGGAAAAAGATGCTATTTGGGTGATTGTTGACCGATTGACAAAGTCAAGACACTTTATTCAATACATATGGATTATTCTTTAGATAAAGCGGGTGAACTATACATATCTGAGATTGTCGGGCTACATGGAGTGCTGTCTCCATTATATCGAATAGAGATCCCGATTCGTCTGTTTACGGGACAAATTGCAAGAAGCTTTGGGTACTCGATTGTATTTGACTTTGCATTTCATCCTCGACGAGATAATAATCGCTGCGTGTAATTCAAGTATTGGAAGATATGCTCGATGTTGTATACTAGAGTTTGAAGGTAATTGGGAGAGATATCTACCTTTGATTGAATTTGCTTACAATATGATTATCGATCCGATATTAAAATGGCTCCGTATGAAGCTTTGTATGGTAGAAAATGTAGAACACCATTATATTGGAATGAGCTTAGTGAAAAGAAGATACATGGGGTTGATTTGATCCGGAAGCGAAGAAAAGTAAAAGTGATTGGAATAGCTTGAAAGCGACCTCGATCGCCAAAAATCATATCGATCTTAAGCGAAAAGAGATTGAATTTCGGGTTGGTGATAAGGTATTTACGAAAGTGTCTCCTTGGAAGAAAGTTCTCGATTGGATCGAAAGGGTAAATTAAGTCCAAGATTTATCAGGCCATATGAAATTATAGAAAGAATTGGACCGGTAAACTTATCGATTGGCATTACCAGGAACTTGATAGAATTCATAATGTTTTTCATGTGTCTATGCTATGGCGATATCGGTCGGATCCTTTACATGTTATTTCTCCGTGAGTGGAGATTCATAGGATATGACTTACGGTGAAGAACCGATCAAGATATTAGCACGGAAACAAAGGAGCTTAGAAATAAAAAATAAATTTGGTGAAAGTATTGTGGCAAAAGCAGGATTGAGGAAGCGACATGGGGACGGAGGAGGCAATGAGGAAACAATATCTAAACCTCTTTCTTGGTAAGATTTTCAAGGATGAAAATCCTTAAAGGGGGAGAGTTGTAATGGCCTAAATTCAAGGTTATCGGACAATGGTTTCGTAACCATAAATCCGATTTAAAGAAATTTATTTCAATATATTTGCATGAATATTTATATGATAGGAAATATTTTAATAAATATTTATAAAATGTTAGTAATGTGATATTAAAAATTTCGTTAGAAAATTTTAACGTATGGGTAGGTAATTAAATGAAAAGGACTAAATTGAAATGAAAGTAAAAGTTGAATTATAGATTAAAAATTATAAAGGACCAAAATAGCAATTATGTCATTTTGTAAAGTTGAGGCGGTGTATTGTATAAAATCTGAGATTTTTATAAAGATAATTATTATTGTAAATTAATAATAATATATATTATAAAAAGAAAGGAGAAAAGAAAAAAAAGCATAAAACAAAAGAGCAGGAGAGCAAGCGTGAAGGAAAGAAAAGCAGAGAAAAGAAAGAAGAAAAGGAAAATTCACCAAAAATCTTAGAAGTGGAATTAGAAGTTGAGTGAGATATGAAATTAAAGATTATTGAGTCTATTTTCATATGAAAGAAACAGGGAAAGAAAAGAAATTCTGTATTTTGAGATATTTAGATTTTTGTAAGACTGGTTTAGAATGAATTCGGGTTCCTCTGTTTTGACTTTAGAAAATCATCAAAATTTAAGAAAAATAATTATGGGCTTAAATTTATATATCTGGAATCCTGAATGAATATATTTTCAATAAAAATAAATGAGAACATCATCCAAATTCTGTATGAGGAGATAATTAATATTTAGTGAAGAAGGGTCAGAACTGTTAGATAGCAGAATAGGGGTGACTTTAATGAATAAACTGTACAAATTGGCTATGTCAAAAATTCTGGAAATTTTATGATATGAAGACATGTGAGTCTAGTTTCAGAAAAAATTAACGGTTCTTCATTTGGAGTTCTGTAGCTCGAGAAATAAATAATTTAGTGACTATGACTCAAGTAGACAGCTTTGAATAAACTAAAAATAATAATAGAATTATAGAAAATGCTACATGTGAACATGAAATGTATTGAATTGATGATTGAATTTATTTATTTAGATCCGGAAAACTCAAATACTGAAGCTAGATCGAGGAAAGGAAAAAGTTCAGATTAGTAGATTTTGTATCTGAACTAGTATCGAGGTAAGTTCATATAACTTGAATTATCTTCCTAAATGCTTGAAATGTATGTTATTGATGTGAATATAATTTGAATGTTCATTGTATGAAGATTGATGAAACATTGATATATTTGATAAAAGGGAAGAAATCCGGTTGAAAGAAAGGAAAATCGATGGATCTACGAAAAGGAATTGACGGTAAAAGGATCTAGCACAGACGGGTGATCTATCTGATATAGCCCTCCAGAAGAATATGTGAAAATAGATTTAGCTTGGACGGGTAATCGAACTAAGGTCGAATTTAGCTTTGGTGGTAATTGAGATCCAAGCTCATTAGAGTAATTGTCGTTGCGGATTTGCTTTGGTGGTAATCGACAATACTCTATGAGTTTATATTACTGAGGATTTGCTTTGATGGTAATCCTACTGTAAGGATGAGGTTCAGCGAGTGTGCTCTTTGAAATGGAAATGTCGCACATGAACATGAATTGCGGACCTAGATTGTACACTAAAAGTGTACTTGAAAATCCATCGAAATTCGAGTAATTCAGCGGGATAAATATGGAAATATAACAAAAAGCGAAATCATGGTATTGATGAGCTCATCAATCATAGTATATATATATTTGATACATGGAAATTATTGAACTAACTTGAATGTTGAGCTTGTGTATGTTAGGGTAATAATGCATTGAATGGATATATGAATGTTTATTCTATTGAATTGAAAAATATTAGGTAAGTATAATTCTTGTTACATGGGCTTACTAAGCGCAAAGTGTTTACCCTATTTCCTTTTTCCTGTTTTGTAGTGTTAAGAGCTGGAGATCGGATTCAATGGAGACATATCACACTATCAACCCCAAGACTTGGTATTTAAAGAAACTTTATTTTAAAATGAATGGCATGTATAAGCTAATAAAATAAATGTTAATATGAAATGAATATAAGGTTAGCCATTGATATGGCTTATGTGTTGAAGTTATCTTATAAATATGCATGAATTTTATTTTGAAAATATGTTGAATTGGAATGGTCTCGGTTTAAGAAAAAAATTGTAAACTCCGGTAATGCCTTGTACCTTATTCTAACAACGAATACGGGTAGGGGGTGTTACATTAATCACGTTTTGTAAATAAGGCAATGTTTCGTGTTTGGAAGTTCGAGAGATCATGCCCTATCGTGCTGGGTTTCGATTTTTTATTCGTCCAAATAACTAAATATCCTTCAGAGATTTTGACCGAATTTTCTTAAATAAAGGCACTATTTCATATTTGGGAAATTTGAGGTATCGTGCCCAATCGTGTTGGGTTTCGGTTCTTAGCTTAACCAAATAGTGGAATACCTTTTTAAAAATTGCAATGCATGAATTTTGGAAATCATGAAATGATCTTGGTATCGAAGGTTTGAAACATCGTGTCCTATCGTCTTGGATGTGGTATTTCATCTTTTGAACAAGAGAATTTTGATATCAATGCGAGTTATCAAACATTTTTAAAGATTCATATTTTAAAATATTTTCTAATTTTGATATTAAAATTCGTAGACCAAAATATTTTCTAAGGCCCAATTGCACTAAAAAAAAGATTGGTGGCGACTTCGCTTTTCTTTTAAAGTCGGCCAGTTTTCCAAACAAAAAAATGGTTTCGACAGCTTGGCGACTCCATTGGGGACTATTAAGAGAGTCAAGCCGTAAAATTGGTTGATTAATGTCCTTTTATCGAAAATAAATTTTTGATTTCATTTTCATTTGCATGAGTCGTAGTCGCGTCATATATCTCGCTTTGGTTTGAGACACATAGAATATTTTTGCATTCATATTGCATGACCGTTGTGGTCACACCCTTAAGTGGAAGCAAAATCTATGCCTTCGTGAGGTTTTCACCTTCGCATGGGCTGGGGGGCCTTTCTAGGGATACATCCGTACCTATGGTTCCGTGAGGTTTTCACCTCCGCATGGCCATAGGGAAATGTATTCCCCTAAACTGAACTCAATTAGTATGAGCCTATAATGGGTGAGGATTGAGGAATCTGCTGGTTCAGGTACCCCTTTTTTTTAGAACTAAACCACATATAGTGAACCTTAAGAGCCCACCTTAGGTAGGGCCATGCTAAACCTTAGTGGCTACCTATATAGTGGTTTGACATTTTTCACTTGCTTTGGTTACTTTTATGTGATACTAACTTGTTTTATTTTGGTCATATTTGCATATCATTTCATACTTAAAAGGCGTCGATTCCTGTTTTAATTACTAAGTTAGAATGCTTGTTATGGAGAACGGATCTCTTGATAAAGTAGAGGATAATGCAGCCGTGCATATATGGTCGAGAAGACACGACTTGAGAAAGGGATAGCTAACCGGAAGGTACACATCGAATTATTGGACTTCACTCGCATGGCGTGACGAATGAGCTCCAGAACTAAGAGATATATGGGCTTGTTGGGATGAAGCAACTAGGCAACTTTTCTACCTTAATTATGGTGATCTACCTACTTACTCGACATCGAGTGGACAAACACTTGTTTGGGCTATGACTCAATATTGGAATCCCGTTTATATTTGCTTTTTACATTTGGGGAAGTGGACTTGGTGCCCACCGTGAAGGAATATCTGGCTTTGCTTGCAGATCAAAGGGCTCGGTCGACAAAATTTACTTGAGGGCGCTAATGCAAACTTTTGTAAAGAAGTGATGAGTATCACTTTGGGATGAGCGACGATTGGGTCATAGCACGAATTGATAGAAGGGTGAAGGAAATGCATTCCTTGGGTAAGCTTGAGAGACCTAATGGTGGCACACCCAGATGTTAAGAGGAATTTGTAAAGAAGCTGATGAGTATCACTGGGATGAGCGAACAGTGGGTCATGGCACGAATTCAGTAGAAGGGTGAAGGGAAATGCATTCCTTGGGTAAGCTTGAGAGACCTAATGGTGGCACACCCAGATGTTAAGAGGAAAGTTGACATTTTAGCCTAAGTATCTATGGCTTGGTAATTTTTCCCAAGGCTTTGAGACATGTAGATGAAGCAGTTATTGATTTGTTCGATTGTCTTGACAAAGGGATTACACCGATACCAGCGATTCTTGCCGAAACGTTTAGATCTTTGAACTCGTGCCGGAGAGTAGGTGAGAGAAGATTCATGGGATGCACACAACTGTTGTTGGGGTAGTTCCATAGCCATTTCGGAAAGTAGATAGAACTTCTTGTCGGGTTTTTTTGCAAGTACTCCCATTAAAGGAGTTGGCATTGCGGAGAGATGACATATCGGAAGAGAAGCTGGATCGCTTCTTGAATCTTCGGAAAAATGATGTGGAATTGAGAGCTCCTTGGTTCGTTCAGATGAAATCCTCTACGTGTGGGAGTTATGATTGGGTTCCTCTGTTAGGGATCCGGGGAGCCGTTGGGTATGCTCCTTTGCTCGTGCTAAGGCAATACCAATAGAGGCAGTTTATCTGGTGCTTGCATGGGTTAGCTCGGTTTGAATTCTCGTATAGTGGGAATAATTATAAGAAAAGAGTTCGAGAAGTTTCGATGCGTGGCGTGATTCATCGAATGAAAAGAGTTGCCATAGGTCCAATGGCAACCCTCGAATATAATACATGGCGAAGCCGAGAGTAAACGATAATATCCCCGCCGACACAAGATGCTTGCTCGATCGATAGAGGAATACGCAAGTAGTCCTTCGAGTTGGAGATCATGAAGCGGGACTTTGAAAGTAAAATTGAGTTAGGAAAAAGATAGAACAATTGGAAGAGGAAAACGAATTTGATGTTAGATATTGATATCCAAATCGAGGTCGGAAGGTGAGGAAAAGAAAAAAGAAGGTCGAAGAAGATTTGGATAGCTTGAAGACCGATTACAAGAAGTTGCATCTATCGATGAGGATGGCGAGGGTGGGTAAAACCTCGAACAATGATGTCAAGAAGTTCAGGAGGAGAAGACCAAGGTCGACCAGTGGAAGAAGAGATTCCATGGGGCTCAAGCACAAAAGGATGCCCTGAAAAAGACTATGGGTGAGACCCAAAGCGAAAATAAGATACTAAGAACTCGAGTAGTAGAATTAGAAAAGGCATTGTGTCAAAGTCACAACTCTACGGTGAAGTTGGAATCAAGCCTAAGCCAGATTGAAGAGTTGAAGGGAAATGTGGTGAAGCTCAAAACGGTGCTACAAAACAGTGAGCTCTGGATCCAACTATTGGAGGCAAACAACCAGCGAGGGAAAGAACAACTTCAACGATCTCAGAACCAAGTCAGAGAAAGAGACTACCTTATGGGCGAAGCTGTGGCTCAGATACGAGAAGTGACCGATCATTTACAAACTATAGCGGTTCAGGCTGATGTGTTAAGTATATTTTATGAGTCAAAGCCAGATCAGGGTCGAGAGTTAGCTTCACTTCTTGAGAAAGTTAAAACTTTAGGCATAAAGGCTAGGTCGTATATGTCACTCTTTTATGTAAAGGAGTTTGTTTTTTCAATAAGTATTCAAAAGAAATTGAATCGAAATTGACTCCCTTATTTTGCATTCATTCATTTGCATTGCATTTCATGCATTTGCATTGCATCACATCATTTGCATTAAATATCATAAGACAACCCTTTTAATTAGAGGTTATATTATAGTTATCTGGAACACCGCTATTACACTCGGAAAAAATGAAAGCAATGGATCAAAGGATGGAAAAGTTAGAGTAGATCACGAAGGAAATGCAAGACCAACTGCGCAGAATTGGCTAAGATCCAGCAGGACATGAGGATCGATCTTTGAGTCGAGAGAGGAGTATGATGAGCCGCTTAACGCATTTGTTGACTTGAGGGCAAGATAAAGAAAGGGCCCTATGGGCGATGTTGAAGATGAAAATAGAAATTCGCTTGTCTTCCAAGCAGCCCGAGAAAATTCTCAAGCACAACCACCGAGAGTACATCAATATCGGACCTCGGCACCAATCTGACACCCTGGCGCAAAGAATTTCCTGTGGCTCGAGCTCCAACGGGGTAACTTGAAAAGTCGATGGTCCCCGATTTCGATGATGTAGCGAAGAGGAAAAGGCGAGGTAGAACTCCCAAAAGAGTTTGAGGATCGCTGCAAATGGTTTGGAAGAGAAGTTTAAAGCATTGGAAAGTCTTTGATTATCAATGCGAGGTGGATGCTAGAAAGTGAGTCTAGTTCCAAATCTGGTACTTCCTCAAGTTCAAGATGCCGAGTTTGAAAAGTACAATGGGACTAGTCGCCTACGAGGCTCATATTACCATGTTTTGTCGGAGAATGACGGGATATGTCAACAACGACCGTTATTGATTCACTTTGTTTCCGAGGATAGTCCGGTGGGGCTACTGACAAAATGGTACAACCAATTTGAGTTGTACATAAATCAAATCGTGGAAGGACTTAGCAGAGCTTTCATGAAGCATTATGGCACATAAGCGATATAGCGCTGATAGAATCACGTTGTAAAATATGGAAAAGAAGTCGAGGCGAGTTTTAGGAAATATGCCCGGAGGTGGAGGAAGTCGCTACACAGGTCCAACCACCATTCTTGGAGAAGGAAATGACCATCTTTGTTTGTTAGTACCCTAAGAGCACCTTTTATCAATCATATATTGGGGAGCAGCGTCCAAGAGTTTATGCGGATATAGTGATGTCTGGCGAAATGATAGAGAATGCGATAAGGTGTGGGAAAATAGAGGCTGGGGAGGGTATGAAAAGATCGACTCCCAAAAAAAGGAGAATAAAGTGAGTAATGTAAGCTCGGGTTATCCCAGACCCATTACTGTTAATCAACCAAGAATAACCGTGGGCCAGCAGGCCCTATCAAGACAAGAGCCCAACACGAGGCAGAAGACCGAGAAGTTTCAGTTTACTCTCATACCTGTGACGTATAGGGAGCTGTATAAAACTTTGTTTAATGCGCACGCCGTAGCCCCATTCTACTTGAAGCCATTGCAACCTCCATATCCCAAGTGGTATGACACAAATGCTCAATGTGAATACCATGCGGATGTAGTAGGTCACTCGATAGAAAATTTTACTTCATTCAAAAGGCTAGTTGATAGACTTATCAAGGCGAGAGTGGTAGAGTTCAATGACGCTCCTGTGGGAGGAAATCTGTTACCTAATCATACGGATAAGGGGTAAAGCAGAGTTGAGAACAAGGGAGAAGAACCAAGCAAAAAGTCGATGAGGTCGAGAACCCCATTGAGGGAAGTTTGAAAGCAATGAAGAAAATGTGGTTAGTTCTCACAGGAAATGTGAGCAGATCTCGAGATGCAAGGAACTACTGTGAGTTCCATAACAAGGAAGGCCATGAGATCCAACAATGCAATGAATTGAACCCTAGTACAAGGGTTAATGGATAATAAAGATTGGAGTTCTTTGACTTTTCCAAAGAGGTGGATGTATGCGCCACAGAGGGTGGGTCGGCAGAAAGGATCCCTAAAGTCAACCACCCAACAGTGATTATCACACGGCCAAGGGTCAACGAGGTCAGAGTAGAAATAGCACGAGGATTGAAATTAAAAACCCATGACCTCTCCTTATAAGGATACATCGATGGTCGTAATCAAAAACCCATAACTTCTTATATATACGAAGATTGTAATTGAAACCGTGACTTTTTCTTATAAAGATGACAATAGGGTACCTTGGAATTACAATTACCTTTGTGATGCTTCAGAAAAAGAGAATTGACATTTACACGACCCAGTCGAGTCCTCTATGATGAGAAGGGGAGACGAGAAAAGCAGGACCATTGGTTAATGAACCGATGAATGAGGATGAGTAGGGGGGTTTTAAAGTTTAAAACACAGTGAGTACGGTGTTGTGGAGCGATTCACAAGCGATCGGCGCACATCCGGTACTAGCCTTACTACTAAACTCGGAAGAACACCGTAATGCACTAATGAAAGAGTTGAACCAAATTTATGTTCTTGATGACATTTCGATAAATAAATTGGACCGTCTTGTAAATAACATAAATACGGATAATTTCATCTCGTTCGATGATGATGAAATATCTGGGGGCATGGGATCTACCAAGGCTTTGCACATCACTACCGATGCAAAGGGTATACACCGCCAGGGTATTAATTGACAACGGATCGACCTGAGCGTTTTGCCCTATCTACACCGGAGTTACACAGAGAGATGACTCACATGAAAACATGCCAAAATATAGTGAGAGCATTGATGGCACCGAGAGAAAAGTAATAGGAGGATTGAGATACCCTCCTAATTGGGCCAAACACGTCGAGGTAAATTTCCTCGTGATGGACATCAAGCCTTCTTATAATTACTTATTGGGAGGCCGTGGATCCACTCAATGGAGTCATACCATCGTCATTGCACCAAAATTTAAAATTGGTGACAGAGGGCGCTTGATAACCATAAACGCAGATGAGGATATCATCGCTCATTACTAGTAATGCACCATACATAGAGAATGATGAAGGCCATAGAGTGCTCCTTCAGTCATTAGAGTTTATAAATGCGACTTTTATCGATGAAGGTGGCAAGGTCCGGTGCAAAAATCTCCGGGCCACAAGGATTGGCCTATACCGACAAGATGGAAAAGGAGCATTGCTCAAAGGGACTCAAAAATACCTTGAGGCCTAGTTAGAGTGCCGAGATTGGTTAACAAACATGATCACTTTGGTCCGGGTATAGGCGGATACGACGAGAGAAAGGAGGAGTTGGAAAGGAAGCGTGAGAGACGGAGGCACGATTGAATGGTCTTTGAGATCAAATGGGGTTCGATGACTTTTCCCCACATATCTAATACATTTGTGTCTGGAGGAATTATCCATTCAGGATTAGAGATTGTGAATAGAGAAACGATTGAAGACATGATGAGAACTTTAAACATCAATGCTGTGTCTGAAGGAAGTTCGAGGAGAGGAAACTTGGCGGGTATTCGTCCTTATGAGCACAGGAGTGTTCGGACAACCTGGATCATGCGGAAGAAATTCACAGTAGTTTTAGGACTAAACAGAGCAATACTCAAAACACACTTGTTGTTTCAAGCCTAGGAACAATAAGAATCTTTTGGGAAATTGGCAT
Source organism: Gossypium rotundifolium (assembly GCA_025506655.1). Taxonomy (NCBI): domain Eukaryota; kingdom Viridiplantae; phylum Streptophyta; class Magnoliopsida; order Malvales; family Malvaceae; genus Gossypium; species Gossypium rotundifolium. The sequence continues at coordinate 73,803 of CP106723.1, forward strand.
GTTCACGCATCGTTATTTTCAATAAAAGTGCATTTTTCTTCCATTCCGTGCAATTATTCTTCTACTGCATTCTATTGCATTTATAATCATAACGCATGAATAAGTCATTCTTAAATTCATTTTCATTGAATATTCTTTCATACCTACCATAGGTCCCCGATATCGATGTCATGAACAACGTTATTACGGACCTGAATTTCTTGATGAGCAAGACATGTGCCTAGAAGAACTTGAGACTTCTACGATAACGGAGATTGTATTATATCCCCATTTGTTAAGGGTGGTAGAGCAGAAGAAAAGCTGATTCTGCCTCACAAAGAGACAATTGAGAATGTGACTCTGGAGGAAGGGAAAGAGGTGAAAATTGGAACCCTCATCACCAAGGAAACAAGGCAGGACCTCATTAGACTTCTCTTAGAGTTCAAAGATGTCTTCACGTGGTCATATCAAGACATGCACTGGTTGAGTAATCGATATTGCGGTACTTCAGATCCCCATAAAGAAAGATTGCAAGCCGGTCCAACAGAAGCTCCAAAGGATGAGACCCGATGTTGCGGTGAAAATCAGAGAGGAGGTCGAAAGCGGTTGACCGTTGGGTTCTTGCGAGTTGTGAATTACTCGGAATGGGTAATAGCGTTGTCCCATTCTTAAGAAAGATGGGAAAATACGAATGTCGCCGACGACTAGAGACCTAAACAAGGCTAGCCAAAAGACAACTTCCACCTTTTCACATTGGCACTTTGGTGGATAACACGGAGGGTTTTCATTCTTCTCATTCATGGATGGTTTCTCAGGATACAATCAAATAAAGATGCATCCTGAGGACATGGTAAAGACTACCTTCATAACCTTATGGGGAACTTTTTGTTACCAAGTGATGCCGTTTGGGTTAAAGAATGCGGGGGCAACATATCAAAGGGCCATGGTAACCTTGTTTCACGACATGATGCACAAGGAGATTGAGGTCTACGTTGACGATATGATTGCAAAGTCTCGAACGAAAGGGGAACATGAGCAAGTTTTGAGGAAACTATTTCTGAGGTTGAGGAAATTTTAGCTGAAACTCAATCCAGCCAAGTGTACTTTCGGGGCTCGATCAGGGAAGCTACTTGGTTTCGTGGTCAGTTAAAAAGGAATCGAAGTGATCCGGATAAAGTCAAGGCCATGCAAAATTTACCTCCGCCGAGCACTCAAAAGGAAGTCCGAGGCTTTCTAGGAAGACTAAATTACATCGCTCGGTTCGTCTCACAATTGACTGAGAAGTGTGATCCCATATTTCGTCTTCTTAAGAAACACAATCCAGGTATTTGGGACGATGAATGCCAAAAGGCATTTGACAAAATTAAACAGTACTTATCTAATACTCCAATGCTAATGCCGCCCAGTCCTGACAGACCATTGATTCTGTATCTGACGGTATTCGATAATTCAATGGGATGTGTGCTAGGCCAACACGGCGAGATAGGGAAGAAAGAGAGGGCGATATACTACCTCAGCAAGAAATTCGCCGAGTGTGAAATGAGAACTCATTGATCTGGACAACTCGGAGGTTGAGGCAGTACATGTTGTACCACACAACCTAGTTAATCTCGAAATTGGACCCTCTTAAGTACATGATGGAGTCGACCGCTTTGAAAGGAAGAATGGCCCGATGGCAAATTTTGCTCTCCGAGTTTGACATAGTCTACGTGAACCAGAAGGTTGTGAAGAGGAGTGCAATAGCTAATTTTTTAGCCAGCAGGGCGCTAGACGACTACGAACCCCTAAATTTTGATTTTCCCAATGAGGATCTGATGTTTGTAGCGACAATTAAAGAAGATATCTTAGAAGATCGTCCCTGGAAATTGAACTTTGACGGAGCATCAAATGCCGTTGGAAATGGGGTTGGGGCAGTCCTGGTATCCCCAAATGGAGGACATTATCCATTCACTTGTAAGTTGGACTTCGATTGCACAAACAACATGGCAGAATACGAAGCATGTATCATGGGAATTCAAGCTGCTATAGACCATAAAATCAAGTTGCTAGAGGTATATGGGGACTCCGCGTTGGTAATATATCAGCTCAAAAGAGAATGGGAAACAAGAGATCCCAAATTGATCAGCTATCGAAAGTTAGTTTTGGAACTAATTGAGGAGTTCAATGATATCATATTCTTTTACCTCCCACGTGAGGAAAACCAGATGACTGACGCCTTAGCCACCCTAGCTTCTATGATTAGAGTAAACGAGCAAGAGGGTATGAAGCCCATCCAAATGAGTATTTATGAGACTCCGGCTCATTGCTGCAATATCGACGAAGAGGAGGAGAGAGATGATCATCCTTGGTATCATGATATTCTGCGGTATGTAAAGAGCCGGGAATACCGATCAAGAAACAAAAATGACGAGGAGAATATTAAAAGGCAAAGCCAATGACTATGGCTTAGGCGGAGAGATCGCATGCGAAAAGAGGAAAGATCGTATTGTTAAGATGTGTTGATGCTCTGAAGCGGAAAAATCTCGGAAGAAGTTCATGAGGGTGTTTGTGGAACACATGCCAATAGGTTTACAATGGCCAGACAAATCATGAGATTCGGGTATTACTGGTCTACGATGGAAGGGGACTGTATCTGTTATGCCAAGAAGTGCCACAAGTGCCAGATTTATGGAGACAAGATCCATGTGCCTCCTTCACCTCTTCATGTGACGACTTCTCCGTGGCCTTTCTCAATGTGGGGTATGGACGTTATTGGGCCGATCTCACCGAAAGCTTCTAATGGACATTGTTTCATCTTTGTGGTCATTGATTACTTCACCAAATGGGTAGAGACAGCTTCATATGCCAATGTCACGAAGACGGCAGTTAGCAAGTTTTTGAAGAAAGAGATCATATGTCGCTATGGTATGCCAGAAAGGATCGTGTCTGACAATGCACTAAACTTGAACAATAGAGCGATAGCGGAAGTTTGCGATCGATTCAACATTAAGCACCATAACTCGTCGCCATATCACCCGAAATGAATGGAGCAATGAGGCGACTAATAAAAATATCAAGAGAATTATGGGGAAAAAGTTGAGACCTACAAGGATTGGCATGAAAAGTTACCACTTGCCCTCCACGCCTATCGAACATCGGTTAAAACCTCTACCGGGGCAACTCCTTTCTCATTGGTTTATGGGATGGAGGCAGTTTTGCCTATTGAAGTTGAAATCCCTTCACTCCGGGTTTTGTCAGAGCTGAAGTTGGACGAAGCAAAATGGGTTCAATCTCGATATGATCAACTAAATCTAATTGAAGAAAAGAGGCTAAGAGCCATTCGCCATGGTCAATTGTACCAGAGGCGGATGATGCGGGCTTACAATAAGAAAGTCCGCCCCAAAGTATTCCATGAAGGAGACTTAGTGTTGAAACAGATCCTCCCTATGCAAAAGGACTTCAGGGGAAAGTGGATGCCTAATTGGGAAGGACCTTATGTTGTAAAGAAAGCCTTTTCTGGAGGAGCTTTGATACTAGCCGAGATGGACGGGAATAGTCTGCCAAATCCAATTAATGCAGACTCAGTCAAGAAGTACTTCGCATGAAAAGGGGCCAAGGTGAAAACCTACAAAGGGCGTCTTGAGTTCAAAAAAAAAAAGGAGAGACCAAGGCGAAAACCCATAAAGGGCGCTTTGAGACCAAAAGGGCTTTGAGTTGAAAACCCGAAAAGGGCGGCTCAGATTATGACCTGTTCGTGATGGGCCATACAATGGTCTCGCTACGCTTGAATTAATAACGAAGAGGTATGTTACATCTTTCGGCATCGACAAAGTACCATGGATCTTCTAGACATATGTTGAACTCAGAATGGTCTTCAGGAAGTGCGTACAGAGAAGCTTAGGCTGTGATATCTGGGGCATCATTGCTATTTTTACTCATTTTTTGGACCTTAGTAGAATGTGTTTTCTTTGCTCAATCCTTTGTACTTTAGTGGAATGTGTTTTCTTTGCTCAATCCATTCTTCATGGGTTTTATCCCGAATAAATTACAGTTTTATTCATTTCTATAATCTTTTTCAAGCATTTCCCATTGAAGTAATGATTACTGAACTAATAATGCTTTCATAAAGAAAGTTTTAAGTATTATTCTGAAAGCCTCTAAATAATACAAGAATTCGAAACAAGACAATTATTTAGAACTCACCAGGCTTAAAGGGCTTGAAACACTTGGGATAAGGGTCTAAGCAGTGACGACATCTTCAGATTCTCTGTTAGAAATCTTGTTGAACAAGGAAGACATCGCTGAGGACCACCTTAATAAACAGCAAGCAATGATAACCCAAGGGTTAAAGATGGATTATTCTCATGACATTTTGCATCCATTCATGACATTCATAATACATATAGTTAAGAACATTTTCATGACATCTTAATCATTTGACATAAGGATAGACCCATGAAATCAATTCTAAGGTAAGTTCCTGCAGGACAATGTAGCAAAATTGATGGGAGTTCTGAAGAATGTAGATCTTATCTCTCTGAGCGGGAGTAGAGCGGATCGAATACATTAAGCCTTAACCCCTAAGCGAGGGTAACAGTTAAAATAGTAGATCTTATCTCCACTGGCGAGGAGTGGAGGAGCAGATCAAGAGGCGATCTTATCTTCACCGGCGGGGTGGGAGCGATCATAGCGGATCCTATCTTCACCTTTGGCGAGGAGTAGAGCGGATCGAAGATTCTAGCCTTATCTTCACCGGAAAGGCGAGGAAGCGAGGCTAAGGATAACAGATCTTATCTCTACTGAGCAGGAGTGGAGTAGATCAAAGATCATAGCCTTATCTCCATTGAGCAGGAGTGGAGCAGGCTAAAAATAGCAGATCTTATATCTACTGAGAAGGAGTAGAGCAGATCGAAAGCAGCAGGTCTTATCTCCACTAAGCAGGAGTGGAGCAGATCAAAGATCATAGCCTTATCTCCACTTAGCAGGAGTGGAGCAGGCTAAAAACAGTAGATCTTATCTCTACCGGCGGGGAGTAGAGCAAATCGGCAAGCAGATCTTATTTCCACCGAGGAGTGGCGCAGATTGAAGATTATAGCCTTATCTCCACCGAGTAGGAGTGGAGCAAAGCTAAAGATGGCGAGATCTTATCTCATCGAGCATGAGTAGAAAGCAGATCAAAAGCAGCAGATCCTATCTCTCTTGAGTAGGAGTAAGCAGATCGAAAACCATAGATCTTATCTCCATTGAGCGGGGAGTGGAGCAGCTAAAATAGCAGATCTTATATCTCTCGAAAGGAGAGTAGAGCGGATCGAAGCAAGCAGATCTTATCTCCATCGGCGAGGAGGAACAGATCAAAGATCATAGCCTTATCTCCACCGAAAGGCAGAGGAGTAGGCTAAAAACAGCAGATCTTATCTCTAATGAACAGAGGAGTAAAGCGAGATCGAGCGGCGAGATCTTATCTCCACCGAGGCGAGGGAGCAGATCAAGATTATAGCCTTATCTCCACCGAGTAGGAGTGAAGAGAGCTAAAGATGGCGGATCTTATCTCTCTTGAGTAGGAGTAGAGCGAGACTAAAAGCAAGAGATCCTATCTCTCATCGGTAGGAGTAGAGCAGATCGAAACCACAGATCTTATCCCTCTCGAAAGGGAGTGGAGTTGATCAAAGATAGCAGATCTTATCTCCACCGAGCGATGAGTGGAGCGAGATAAAATTCCTATACCCCCGAGGATGCGGTAGATGGGATGAGGTTACAAGAAGTCAAGATTCAACAAGATAAGGCAAAATTGGCCCTTCTAAAGTCTTTGCTCTATTCTCATTACAGATAATGAGCAAGAGAGGGCATATAAAGGCCCAATTCAAAGCACGGAGCCCATTAAACCAAGACAAATAAAATAAAGTCCCAAAATTTAACCATCCATGACCCAATTAAACCATTTAAATTTTACAACCCAATAGCGACCTTAACAAGCCTCAAATTTCACTAAGCCCAAAGCTAGACAAAAAAGCAGAAACCTAGAGAGCTTTTGAGTAGTGGCCGCCACTCCCCACACGCACGCCTTGTCTTCAGACTCACGCCGCCACGCCCCTACAAACACGGAGCAAGGCAACAACCAAGAGTAACAGAAACACAACAAGGGAAACAGATTGTGTTTTGATTTTTTTGGGATTTTCGGCTATAAAGACCAAAACAAAATCTATAAATGGGGTAGTTTTTAGATATAAAAGAAAAAAACACACACTTGTAACTGAAAAAGAACTCAGAGAAATACAGAGAATCAAAGGTCAGAAAAAGGTTCTTTTTTTCACCTTTTATTTTCGGATCATTTTTTTCCCCTTATTTGTTTGCTCTGTTATTTTTACTTTTCAATATACAAAAGTATTAAAATAAAATAAAGAGGAAAGCTCACTGGTATGGCGGAGGATGGCGGCGATTTGCTTGGACGCTTTGGGCGAGATCTAGAATCGGGCTGAGGGCTATGGAGAGTTGAGAGAGTTGTGGTTTTTAAGTAAAGAAGGGAGTTCGAATTTTATTTTTGAAGCGTAAAAGGGATATGAAAGGAAACTTCTTTTTAGCTTACAAGGCATAGGCCACGCGCAATCACTGTTCCCTGGTGGATTTGTGCAATTTTCCTTTAAATGGAAAATTTAGCGATAAGTCCCCCCTGTTAGCCTGCTTTTAATTGCATCCCCCTTCAACTTTTTCTTTATTTTAAAATTTGCCCCTGAATTTTATGCGCCGCTTCGATTTAGTCCGCATCCAGGCACAATGTTCGGAAACTTGGAATAATTTCGTTTCCAGTGCTTTAAGATTGCGCGCGCAATTAAATTTGGTCCTCTTCCTTTTATTTACTTTGCAATTTTGCCTCAAAACTCTTGTTTTTGATCCGATTTAGTCCGTTTTCGTTTATTTTAGCTATTTTACCATTAAATTATTTTTTTTTGTATTATTATTTTTATTGCCACTGTTTTTATACGTATGTTATTATTATGTTGCTATTATATTTACTATTATTATATTTATCATTGATTACTAAATTTTTTATATATTATGATTATATCCATTATTTTATTATTATCAAATAATTTTTTTACTACTATTTTTATTAATACAATTATTTTCTTATTTTCTTATTATTTTTTTATTTCGCTATTTACTATTATCATTCTTACTAATGTTATCATTACTTTATTATTAATATACCGTTATCTTCATTACTACACTACAACAAAAATGGCCTATAGCGACACTTTTTTGACATAAGACGATTCAAAAAGGTTGCCATAGGTTTCGCGACGCTTTGTCCGACGCTTCCAAAATGGTTGTATATAGTGGGGTTGGGTATATGCATTGGGACGCTTTTCAAAAGCGTCGCTATAAGTCAACATAAGCCGACGCTTATTGAAGGGTTGTGAAAAGTTTAGTCAATACCGACCTTTAAAAAAGGTTGGGAAAAACCTAGTCAAGTCCAACCTTTGAAAAAGGTTGCGATAGACTTGTTTGAGACAACCTTAAAAAGGTTGGTATAATTCTTGTCTAAGGTAACTTTTAAAAATAGTTGGGATAGAACCGTATAAGGCAACCTTAAAAAGGTTGAGATAGACCTTGTCTAAGACAACCTATAAAAAAAGGTTGGGATAGACGTATCTAAGGCAACTTTGAATAGGTTGGGATAAACTATGTCTAAGGCAACCTTTAAAAAAGGGTTAGAATAAACTCGTTTAAGGCAACCTTAAAATGGTTGGGATAAACATTATTTAAGACAATTTTTGAGAAAGGTTGGGATAGACCCGTTTAAAGCAACCTTAAAAAGGTTAAGATAATCTTGTCTAAGACAACCTTTAAAAAAGGTTAAGATAAACTCGTCTAAGACAACCTTTAAAAAAGATTGGAATAGACACTATAATATAATTTTTTTCTATTTTTTATTATTTCAATACTAATATATTTTTATAAATATTTACAGTGAATAATGATAGGAATTTTGCTTTAAATACAACTAAAAAAATATAAAATATAAAATTAAAATTAAAATTAAAATTAAAATAAAGATTGAATATTCACTACAAAATCAATCCAACAATCAAAATATACTAACATTTAGCTTAAATGTATACCACTAACATTCAACTCAATGTACAAAAGTAAACAAATAAAAAAGTACCTAAGGCGATGGACATTGATATTGATGTTATACTACAAAAAAGCTAATACAGTTTGAGGTTCCATCATTATCGGAATCGACACGATACGGAAAACCAGCTACGCTTTGAGCTATTTATGCTTTTCAAGCATATCAATTCTCCTTCTAACTCTTGAATTTTCAATGAGATAAATTTTCACTAAATTAAGATCCCGCAATAATGCAAATACACATGTCAACCTTTCAAATATGCAAATCGAAAATCAAAGAAGAGATCCACCAACGTTGATCAACAAATGAATAGAACACAATCAAAGTCGATACAAATATGCAAGACCATTCAAAAGCACGACAATAAAACCTTTTCGTAAACAAAAGCAATGAAGCAAAAAGCAAAAGACTTAATCTGTCTATTCCAATGGGAAATGTCGTTTAGGAAGTGCGACGATCAAGGATGTACAATCAAACTCATTTTCTAGGAAGGGCTCACATGTGCATTTTGATTTAGTTGGTGTAGAAACACGTTTGAGATGAAAAGTGCCTACAACATGTGCTACATAAGAATAATGGGCTTTGAAAATAACAAAATAGTTCGTGCATTATAATACATGAATCATCCATTATTTCTCACAAAGAAAGGTTGCTAACGGTTTCATGTTTTAAACTTACAAAAGTTAAGTCATAGTCTTTAAGATAAGTCTTTTACAGAATAGTAACTTTATAATAGGTAGTAATAGAAGTGACTCACCATGCTTCATTAAAAGAACAGGAATGAAAATGGAACCAACAACCCAGAGAAATTAAACGAAAAGCTACTACCAAAAGAAAAACAAGTAAATAGAATGAAAAATGAAAATAGAGATATTAAGAGATTGAGTATGGACCTGAAAATATTTTGAAGGGGGAAGTTTAATATTAAAGGTGAGGTCCTCATTCCACGTTGGATTCTTTGTCCTACAATCATACAGCCAAAATTATATGAATTTCATATACGTAAGAATTCGTAAAATTTACCCAATCACCCCATAAAATCTAGAATATAAGTTGAATTTCATTCAATTAAACCTTAACCTCATTGTTCCTAAACAAAGCAACTGGAAACAAATTTATCCTACAATTACCTTTAAACAACCCTATCAAAGAAACACAACAAATTTATTCAAACAGTTTCAGAGAATAGTGAAGAGACTAGTTTTTTTATTAACAAATAAAAGGAATTAATAATTTAAATATCAAATTTAGGATTTATTGATACTCAAAACATCAAAGAAACAAACGACTTAATCTAAAATTTGAGAAGCTCCTTAACGTTTAAATGAAACATCATATTTGTTTCGATGGCGAGAGATAAATCTTTGACCTCGATTTCAAAATAATCTTATTTAACTTAACAAATCAACCTATCTTAACAACAATGTAGTAAGTAAGAGTTAAAGGAAGTTTATGTAAACCAAGACAACAAATGCGTAAAATTAGTTTCCATCTTCTTTCTTACATTTCCATGAATAAATAAATTCAATCAAAACAATCAAGATAGAACATATCGTACATGTACACATGTTGGGGAAAAAAAAAGAGAGGCGAGAACATGCATATCAAAATAAACTAACCTCAAAAGGGCACATCAATTTCTGTCCCGGGTTCCAAGCGAGGCTTGTCCTTCGATAGAAGCTTATACATATAGAATGCTACCACCGCACTACTGCATATAAAAAGCAAGTGTTAGACAACTTGAACTTTTCTTTATTGCCTTCACAAACTAAAGATATACGCCCACTAATGAACATTAACACATGCAAGAAAGCTAATTATGTTCTACAAAAGCTGAAGGGATGGAAACTTATAGTCATCAACATCAAACCCTTAGCCACGATAAGTTTTAAAATATGGAAAGAGTTATATTAACTGATTACGGTTGTGAGAAAGGAGCACGAGTTGATCTCGCAAAAAGAATAACAAAGGCAAACACTAATCGTAAATAAGCAGCATGATAAGGTAAACAAAGGTTTTATACACAAAGATAGAAGCCCCACCCAATACACAAACACTGAAAAGTAGAGAATTTGATCTTTGTTTGGCTTTTTAATACTAAAATTAGAGTTAATATTTTTAACTTCATCATCATGATAGACATGTGTAATATAGATCACATGAAAGATAAACATTACCTAAGAATAAACCAATATAAAGTAATGAGACCAAAGTACCTTGGAAGATATTTGAGTGATTTGAGGTAAACTTCATTGGTCGGATCCTACAAATACACATTAACAAATTTTCCTTGTTAAACAAAGAGCATCAAGCAATAACAAACGTGTATAAATAGACACATCCAAACCTGTTGCAAATTTTAAATTACCTCATCAACTGCTTGCAGGAAGTATTTAGCAGCTTGTTTGAAATAAGGCCTCGCTTCATCCTCCGTTTTAGTCGAAATGCTAAAGAAGTCTAAACATTTCTCAAACACCATAAAGTTTCATGCTTTCTTGGGTTAATGGACAATGCTGCTCTAACTTCACAATAGCATCTAATTTAAAAACAATAATTAATATATAAAAACCTAAATTCAATTCTCAATAGCAAAAAGTACAGGCAATTCAAGCGATGCTTCAATTAGATTCTACCTAAAATTATGATTATATATATGAGAACCTTGAATCATTTTCAGGAAATCTTGAGGACATTGACACTGAGACAATTCCAATAAAAATTCGGCCCATCTGGTCAAGTTACGCCAACAAAAGGATGAAAGAAAAGCGCCAAAACACATTTTAATTGAAAAAATAAATAAAATAGATCCAAGAAAGGAGAAAGCAAACATCGGCATCGTTAGGATCGGAAGAGTAATTGGCTTCAGAGATTTTCTGAGCTTGCTCAAAAAAGAGCAGTCTATCAAGTTTGTTGGACACTTCCATCACTGTTCTTTTGAACTTCTTCTTTTGTTGGATCAATCTTTTTTTCTATAGGTATCTGTTATGGAGAAACAAATTTAGGAACAACAAATTGGAATCTATGCATTTCAAGAAAAAAAAAGAAGAAGAGAGAAAAAGCGACTCGGCTTTCTATTAGTGACCTCGTTAGCGACCATGAAGTTATGAAAAAAAAAAAATAGTAATCTTTGAAGTAGGAGGAGGAGGAGTTATTGTTGTTGATGAGGGTGGTTGAGAAGAAGAGGAGCTTAAAGTAGCAAAAGTAGGGGAACGATGATAATGAAGACGGTGGTGGGAGAGAAACACCTAAAGGGTGTTTTGAGGATACTAATTTTAGGGGAAAATTGGGGTTTCAAGGGAGAAATTTGGTTTTACTGGGAAATTTTGGTTTCACAAAAATTATTTCTTTTGAAATAAAACACACTTGTTTTACTTTGTTAAAATATTTTATTTTGTTTGTTAAAATTATTAGTTAAGTGATTTTGTAAAATATTTATTATTACTATTTTTTATAAATTAGATTTTTATAAAAAATTAAGTACTCTCAAAATAAATATTATATACTTTAATAAAAGACAAATAATTAAATGGCGGTAATTAATTATTAAGTTAAAATTATCTAATCTAAGCAATCCCTTGTTATAATTAAAGAAAATGTTTACCCTTGTTATAATTAGGGATAATAATAAATTTAGTCCTTAATACTTATATTTCTTTTTATTTGTCTCTTATTTATTTTAGTTAATTTTAATAGTTTTAGAATGAAATTTAACCATTAATCTTTCAAAATACTGATTAAAATGTTAAAATGTTAAAATTTTAAACAAAAGTTGATGGCTCGATTGATAAAATGATTTGATTTTGATATAATCTTTTTATGTGGTTCTAATTTAATCCTTCAACTAAAATGTTATTTCTATTAGACTCTTCTACTAATTTAAAATTTAAAATTATTTAATATATAAATTAAAACGCCTTTTTGGTCTAAGCAATCCTACTGTTTTTTAAAATGGCGCGCTTTTGATTAAACAGAATAATTTTTATGCGTTTTTACACTAAGCCACTACTGTTGACACTTCTATTAGTCAATAATTTAATAGTAACCCCACTAGTCGCCAATCCCACCACCCAATATTGTCTAGTTCAAACATCATTGACCAACATTTAAATAGTAAATTGATTTCTAGAATGGTATCATTATCCACCTAACAATTAATGAGAAAGCCGAAAAACTGGTCAAACCGAATCGATTAATTCTAATTAGATTAGTTTGATTTCTAACATGAGCACGAACATATGACATTCTAAGAACCCTACAAATAAGGGTGAAAAGGCTTAATTAAAATAGCTCATTCGATTGACATCGGTTAAGCGATTCTGAATCAAACCGTTCTTTAGTAGCATTGGTCTCTCCATCACTCACGTCTTCATTTGATCTACCCTAAACCCTAAACCCTAAACCTTATAATTCTAAACCCCAAATTTTAAAACACTCATTCTAAACCATAAACCATGACTCTTAAATATCGGAACCCTAAACTCAAAACCATATCCCATAAACTACAAACACCTAAACTCTTAACTACAAACCTTAAACCCTAAATTAATTAGATAAAATTTTAATATTATATATTCTTTCAATATTTTAAGAAATTTAAATAACATTTTCAATTTACTAATTAATTTTATTTCTCTAGAGATGCATGGGTTACCAATTTTTAAATTTTAATATATATAAAGTTTATCTATTATTTCTTAAATAATTTAAACTATAATTATAATTTTAATATATTCATATTAATGTTATCCCTAAACCCTAAACTCATAATCACAAAATTCTAAAATCTTAAACCCCAAACCTATAAACACAAAACCTAAAACATTAAACAATAAACTATAATTTTTAAACCCTAAACCCTAAACTCTAAACACTAAACCGTAAACCCTAAACTAAATTGATTTTTTAAGCATTTTATTTAAAACCTTATATATATATATAAAGTTTATCTATTATCTCTTAAAGAAATTAAACTATAGTCATAATTTTAATATATTAAAAATAAAATTATCTCTTTTACCATTATATAATAAATTATTTAATATATAAATTAAAGGACACTAATTATTCTAAACCCTAAACTCCTAATCCCTAATTTTGAAACCCTAAATCATAAAATATTAACCTATGGCCTCCCTTAATCCCTAAACCCATAAACCCTTAACCCTTAAACCATAAACTACAAACCACAAACCTTAAACCATATATAAACCCCACTCCTAGACTTTACAATAGTAACTCTCCAACCATGTACCCTAAACCCTAAACTATAAACCCTAAACTATAATGATAATTAATTCAAAATTTTAAAATTAATATTATCACTTTTACAATTATATAAGAAAATATTTAATATATAAATTAAAAACAATCAGTCATATATATACCCAATAAACTTTAAAATTATTTTAAATAATAGTATTTTAATAACACTTATGAAAGTGTCATTTAAAAATGTAGGCATGGTGTTAGACAAAGCCGACTCCTATTTAGCGTTGCCTTAAGCATGCATATCCCAACTCTTATACAAAAAGTTGACCAAAGTGTATGTCGGCAAGTCTATCCCAACACTTAGGAAAATATCGTCTTAAGACTGGACAAATCCAACTCTTATTTAAGCGTTGCCTTTGGCATGCATATCTCAACCTTTATACAAAGAGTTGACAAGAGAGCTTATATTGACACGTCTATCCCAACACTTAAGAAACTGTTGCCCCAAAACTGTTGTCTTAGGACTACACAAAAGCCAACTCTTATTCAAGCGTTGCCTTAGGCATACATATCCCAACCCTTCTAAAAGAGTTGGCCAAAATATATTTTGGCAAGCCTATCCCAACACTTAGGAAAGTGTCGCCACAAAGTGTCGTCGTGGGACTACACAAAAGCCAACTCTTATTCATGTGTTGCCTTAGGCATACATATCCCAACTCTTATACAAAGAGTTGGAAAAGTGTAGTCTATACCAACACTTAGGAAAGTGTCGCCCCAAAGCTGTCAGTCTTGGGACTACACAAAAGCCAACTTTTATTCAAGTGTTGCCTTAGGCATACATATCCCAACTCTTATACAAAGAGTTGGAAAAGTGTAGTCTATAACAACACTTAGGAAAGTGTCGCCCCAAAGCGTCGTCTTAGGACTACACAAAAGCCAACTCTTACTCAAGCGTTGCCTTAGGCATACATATCACAACCCTTGTACAAAGAGTTGGCTAAAGCGTATGTTGGCAAGTCTATCCCAACACTTAGGAAAGTGTCGCCCCAAAGCGTAGTCTTAGGACTAGACAAAGCCAACTCTTTTTAAGCGTTGCCTTAGGCATGCATATCCCAACCTTTATAAAAAGTTGCCTAAAGCGTATGTTGGCTGGGTCTATACCAACACTTACAAAAGTGTAAGCCCTATAAGTGTATTTATAGGGCTTTTTTTGTTGTAGTGCTACCATTTTACTATTATTATTATTTTAATATTATTACTACTATAGTTTTTCATTTTAATTATTTTCCTATTATTATATTCCTATGTATTATTGTTATTATTTTACTACTACCATTATTTTTTTTATAATCATATTTCTCATATTTCTATATTTACTATTATTATTTATTACAAATGTCGCTATTATTACTACTAATTTAGTATATTATTATTTTTATTGCAATCATTATTTTAACATCACCATTACTATTTTTTAAAAAATTATTATATTCATTAAATTATTATCATCCTCTTTTATTTGTCATTATTTATATATATATTATTATTATTATTATTATTATTATTATTATTATTATTATTATTATTATTATTATTATTATTATTATTATTATGCTTATTATCCCCATTACTATTCTTCCTTATTATTATCATGTTTACATTCCCACATTTTTATTTTTGCTTTTTCCCAAAATGCATAAAAAAGGGGTTTCACAAAGATAATATTTCGTGTTTGGAAGTTCGAGAGATCGTGCCCAATCGTGCTGGGTTTCGAGTTTTCGTTCGTCCAGATCACTAAATATCCTTTAAAGATTTTAATCGCGTTTTGTAAATAAGGCAATGTTTAGTGTTTGGAAGTTCGAGAGATCGTGCCCAATCGTCTTTGGATTCGATTTTTTATTCGTCCAAATAACCAAATATCCTTCGAGAGATTTTGACCGGATTTTCTTAAATAAAGGCACTATTTCATATTTGGGAAATTGAGGTATCGTGCTTAATCGTCTTTGAGTTTCGGTTTTAGCTTAGCCAAATAGTGGAATACCTTTTTAAAAATTGCAATGCATGAATTTTGGAAATCATGAAATGATCTTGGTATCGAAGGTTTGAAACATCGTGTCCTATCGTGCTGGATGTGGTATTTCATCTTTTCGGAACAAGAGAATTTTGATATCCAATGCGAGTTATCCAAACATTTTTTAAAGATTCATATTTTAAAATATTTTCTAATTTTCGATATTAAGGACATTAATCAATCAATACGGTACCAATTTTGAGCGTTGCGAGGGTGCTAATCCTTCCTTGCACGTAACCGACTCCCGGACCCGTTTTCTTAAAATTCGTAGACCAAAATATTTTCTAAGTGGCCCAATCGCACTACAAAAAAAGATTGGTGGCGACTCCGTTTTTCTTTTAAAGTCGGCCCGTTTTTCAAACAAAAAAATGGTTTCGACAGTAATAATAATAACAAGAGTAATAATAATAATAATAAAAGTAAAAATGTGATATAACAACAATGTTCATTAAATAGCAATAAATCAATTAGAAGGAAAAACGCAAAAAAGAAAAAAATAAGGACAACCAAATAAATAAACTAAATAATAATAAAGATAAATAATAAATAAATATAACATTAGATGAAAATAAAATTCTAATATAAAATATAAATAAATAATAAAACAAATGGGTAAATAAATAAAAATAAATGAAAATGTAAACGGATTGAAATTAATTAAATGAAGGTGAAATTAAAATTAAAATAAAATCGGAGGAACAAATTATAAATAAAGAAAAGAAAAGGGTTGAATGCATGGCCAAAAGGAAGCAGCGTGAAAGCTACGAGGGGACCGGATGGGAAGTTATCCCTATGCCCTGTGTGTAGCGAGGGGTCGAGGACCTGATTGAAAACTGAATAAAGTTATTAGGTAAAATCTATGAAGACTAAAATAATGAAAAGGGGCCGATTGAAACTCAAAATAGAAACAGGGGACTAGAATCGCAAATAGCCCGTTTGGGCTTTAAAACACGCGGATCCCTCTAAATCTGGTCGGGTCGGGTCGCACCAATGGCTTAATACGGTGCCGTTCTATTTTTATTTTAATCAGAATTTTTTTTTACATTCATTTTTAATGTTTCAGAAAAAAAATCGAAGGCCCTTTCCCATTCTCTCTCAATCCTCTTTTCTGACCCGACGATCGGGCTTCTTCCTCCGTCGTCATCCAGGCTGCGCCACCACCAATCGGTGGCCAGCGATGCTCAAGGCCGAATTTTTAGGCCCTCCTTCAAAGCCCCTGTGAAGCCTCGACGTTCGGCACCCGAAAACGAAGGGGAGAGGGCTTTCGGTACCCCTTTCTCAGCCAAGCTCCGACGACGGAGGGAGCACTCCGACGCTGCGATCGAGGAAGCTTCGGTGAGGCTCTTCCCCCTTTTTCTTTTTACAATTTTTCTATTTGTAAAAAAGGTTTAAAAAACAAATAATATATAAAAAAACAAAGGTAACAGCGTTGTATCACAGACAATAAAATCGGAAGGATTAAAATCAACCTTCTTTTTCTTTTGATTTACGATGGTTCATTATTTTCTTTTCTTTTTTGAATTGAAAAATCCCCACCCCTAACATCGATGTTTCTTCGGTTCTTATAACCGAGATTGAAAAGAGAAAAAATAAAAAAATACAATATGTTTTGCTACTGTTTTGCTTTCTGTCATTTCTCCCTTTTTGTTTTGCAGGTTTTCGGCGCAAGTGGAGGGGTCGGTGGTGCTCTGATAGTGGCGGTGGAGCAGAGGCAAGTGGCTAGGGTTTGTGTTTTTGTTTTTTTCTGATTAGTTTTGGTATTGGGCTAGGGTTTGGGCTTGTATTGGGTTATGGGTCATATGGGTTTGCTTAAATGGGCCCCGGGCAATTTGGGCCTTCTACACTCACCTTGGACAACGTCATCTTTACTGTAGTAACTCTCTCTCTTTCTCTCTTATGAATATATAAAGATTTTTCTTTTACTACTGGAACTTCAGTTCTTGGTTAGTTATTCATAGGATTGCTTGTTCTTGATTCTTGTGTTGTTCAAGCAAAGAATGATTGGGAGTTAAAAGCTTTTTATCTTGAAAACCTTATAAAGATTCAAAATGTTCATGTGAGAATCATTGTATGAGTAGATATATACACCTATACGTACATTATATATATTATCATTGTGTAATAGAGTAGAATAAATAGATTAATCATTGCGGTTGCTTGATATTTGTAGTGTCAATGTGAAGAGCGATCCTATATCGACTCGTAGGTCCCTCTTTAATTTTCCAGCGGTGAATGTCCGATGCGATGAATGCAAAGGCACATTGGCGAGCGATTTGTAACATCTTTTCTATGCCTCTCTTTTTGTTTCCCCTATGATTTTGTTTATCAACACTATCTGATTACGCTGTCCTTTAATAAGATTAACTTATTTTTTTGTCTTGCTGTTTTCAGTTTAAGCTTGATGGTGATAGGCCTCTCCCCTTCATGTGTATATTGGCTTTGAAATACTGAATCATATTCCAAAATTAGAATGAAAAAGGCGGTGGTCGCATGCAGGGACGGTTACTGTATTGGGATGGAACCCAGGTGATTAATGCACCACTCCTCGGAGAAAGGCGACTGAATTACCCAACTCTAAGTTCACTAAGAATGCAAACTTTTCTACGGAGTCTGGTTTTGTTTTTCATTTCAGGATGTATTGTTGGTTTTGTGCTTTATTTGGTTCGCTGAGTACTCATCAAGATATTAGACCGGTATTATAATTGTTATCATCGTAGGTAATTTTCATGGATTTTGTTTCCAAAACCAGCATTATACAAGTGAGCATTGCTTTAAAAACATTGTTTTACATTTGTTTAGTAAATAAATTGATCATTTTTATCTTTCTTTCTCATAAAACTTAATATCTATGTATGTATTTTATTGTAGCATTTGGTGTTATAAATATGTATGATGAGAGCCTAGGCTGATCAATGCCACTGCGAAAAACCCTGCATGCATTTGAGCAACGTGAAAGAAAGACAAAATAAACCCCCCAAAAATAAGCAATTTATATACTAAACAAATGTAAAATAATGTTTTTAAAGCGCATCAAATATGCTCACTTGAATCAGTTTCCCAGCAAAAGATGTTGGCTTTGGCAACAAAATCTATGAAAACTACCTAAGTTGACATCTATTGTAAAACCAATATAATATTTTGATGAGTACTCAGCTAGTTAAATAAAGTACAAAACCAACAATGCGTTTTGAAATGAAAAACAAAACCAGACTCTGTAGAAAAGTTTGCATCGTTAGTGAACTTAGAGTTGGGTAATTCAGTCACCTTTCTCCGATGAGTGGTGCATTAATCACTTGGGTTCCATCCCAATACATCAGTTGTTTACTTTTTGTTAATGCATCAGCCGGAAGTTAGTTAGGATCAAGTTGTTAGACTAAGTTCTTGGTTGATACATTATCCAAACTCTTGTATAAATAAGTGAGCTCGGTCCTATTGGGATTATTAGAGTTCAAATCAATAAAAGAAGTAGATCCTGTTTTTTGTTGAGTTTTCTTTGTGGTAGATCTAAACATGGTACCAGTGCCAGCTCTTTTTTTGGCTGAGTAGAGAGGTTTTCTTTGTTTCTTGGTGGTGATCATCTTTCTTGGTTCAATATTTCAAAGATCGGTTTTAATGGTTCCAGTAGATCCTGGTCATGGTGGACATTCTTCCTCGAATGCGGATGATCAACTTCACACTCCTAATTTAGATCCAGTTGCAAGTTCATGTCGATTGGTCAAAAGAATTCAGCAATTTCCCAAACATGACACGGTTAAGCTCACGAGAATAATTTTCTCTTGTGGAAACATCAAATTATGCAACAATATGTGTTATAATCCTCATCATATTTCTCAATTTGTGACTAATGCGGATGGGAATCGGTTGACAATCCAGATTTTTTCCATATAAACAACAAGATAAGCTTCGGCCTCCTGGTTACTTTCCACTATATGTGATGAGATTCTCTTTACTTAATAAATGCCAAAATTAGTTATGATGTAGTTATGACCATCGAAAGAAAGTTTACAACTCATTCTAGTATTAAACTTTCAAGTCTGAGACACATGTTGTATTCTCAAAAGAAGGGGCAGCTGTCTATCAAAGAATATTTGTGTTAGTACAAATCTCCGGTGAAGAAAATCTCGAACACACGAACGAAACTCGAACAGAAAAAAAAATAGGACAAGGTTCCAAGGCGTGTATCAAATCACTATCTTTAAGGTTATATTCGCCCCCACCTATCTTCGGTGTGCAAATGAGTTCCAAGCAAATTAACCTCGAGGATACAATGAAGCCAATGGCTATTTGCGTTTTGCACTGACGAGAATAGCCCACTACACACTGAGCAATGTATGACAAGAAAACCAATTTCTATAAATGATTTCTGCAGTAATACTTTTTAGAACAATCTAACAATATTAGAAATTTTGAAAAGTAACAAATTAATATGAAAAGTAACCTACTTAACAAATTAATATGAAAAGTAACAAATTAATATGAAAAGGATTTCTGCGGTAATCCTGACAGAACGGATAATGAAAAGTAACCAATCAAGTGTGTTCTTTTGGGCTGGATCATCTGTCTATCAAAAGAAAATTTGAAAGATTCAAACTACTAAACAAATTAATATGCAAAATAGGAATGAAATGGAAGTAATGAGACGAGTTCTTACCTGGGGCGGCTTCATCAGCTCCGCTGAAACATATTGACCGACAACAAGATGCACAGGTAAAACAAGGTATGACGCAGTGTCATGCCAACCAAATGGCGGTGGCTATTCTGCACGACCATTGCTCCTCATATTAGATAACAAAATTAGATATATGAATCAAAGACAACATGGTCTCCATGCCTGGTTAACAGAAGCTACATCTGAAATCTCTAATTTGCTGTTCTTAATTTAATTCAGCTACATTTTTTCAATCCTTCTCATCAAAGGTGAAGATGCTACTAAGTATGACGGTAATTATAAAGGTTAAACCAATACTATCAATCTTCAAAAAATAGCAGTCGCCTCTCTCACAACTGCTAATAAATATATCAATGCCAAAGAGGCTAAAATAAGTAATAACAGAAAGTCTCTTTAACAACTCCGTACAATCTTGAAAAAAGAAGGAAAGTTGTCACCGACAAGTAAAAGATACAAGAAAAAGGCCAGGTAATCTCAAAACATTGGGATATACAAAAATAACAAAGAGATTTATTAGGGGGTAAGTTTATTACCACAAATGAATTAAGCCAAGAAATTCCAGACCCGCTTTGTCGAGCAGCAATTGTAGTTGGTCCACCCAAAGAAGGGATCCAAAAGAAACCTTCTGTCAACAGAACCTTTGAGTAAAAATTTCATCAATCAGTGATGAAAGTTATTTAACATGTGAAAGAGTTTCCCAACAACATGCAGAAATCAGAATGCAATGCAAAGTCAACCACTTTATTACTTCATTAGTCACAGTTGAAAGAGCTTGATACAGGCCTATCCAGAATGGAACAGTGGCAAAGTAGGGAAGCAACCTGCAGAGAAGAAGACTTGAGATACTGATGAGCATTGTCCCGTTAAGGTAACAACTATAAGACCTAACATTTCAGTATAAAAGAAGAGCGGCAAAAGGCCTGAAGTGAAAGAATGGCACAAGAAACCTTTGCGTCATAAGTTCATTAATTCATTCTATTTTATAAAATAAATCTAACATTTAAGTTCAAGTAAATTGATTTGAACCTGAAAATGACCCAAAAATTTTAAAACCCTATTTTACCCGACCAAATAGGCCCAACCCTCCGAATTGACAGGTCCACATAAAATCTATGGAACATCTCGGAGACTTTAACCCAAGATGCTTGGATGTGCTTCCCAGAAGTTCTGCTCAATTATATTACAATGTTCTGTAATTATTTTAGCTTCCCTTTCTTAACAGAAGAAGCATCATTCTCTAAGATTGAGGTGTTCTCTGTCTGCACAAAAGCCAAATAACTCAGTATAACGTATGCAATAAGCATTTGGAATAACGCTTCAAATGGTGGAGAAGCAACCTTAACCCGGAAAACGGAAGAACCCAGCCGGAACATGACTGGCAATGTATTGTAGTTGATACCAAACTCTTTAAGCAACAATTCGTTTTTCTCGCGTGCTTGAGTGCCCTGCAATTGCAGAACAGATGTGGCTGAGATACCAAGGACATGACGTTATTCACCATATCCTACAATAATTTTATGTATGACAAACAGCATTGTAACCGTAGGATAACACAAACATAAATATAGGAACAGTCTTGCAGCAAACAAAATTCAATGGAGACTGTCAATAAACTGAAGAATAATCTTTAGCAAAATACGACGGAATTTAAATAAGTGGAAAGCCACTATGCAAGATTGTCAAACAAGTGAGCTAGAACTGAATGACATATTGTGACCAGAAAGAGACCTTTAGGTAATTTTGAGCTTCGCTTTTGCTTTTTCCCAACTTTATACAGAATTTCAGACAAAAGAATTAGCAATACTGTAAGGTTTTGTTTTAAGCGGTATAATGTCTCAAGCTATCAAAATGCAATTGAAAAAAAAGTCAAATATCAACAACTATTTTTAATGTAATTATTTATTTTGGTTTAAATATTTTCTAACCAAGAAATTAATATTTCATTCTAAGGATTCTTATGGTTTCGAAGCTCCTCCAACTCCACCCTAGACGCTGACAGCGATCCCATAGCCCCAACAACAATTTAGGATCTATTTTGCATAGGGATCAGATGGTAAAATGAGAGTGCCCAAGTGTCGTAACCAGGCTTTGGGCGGACACCCATCTCGCAACGCTTGCAGTAATGACCACTCATCATATCCCGTTTGCTGCCTGAAGGATCATTCTTTTCTCCCCGGGGGCGCTTCTATTTTATACTAGATGTCAGCTATTTGCTTTCCGTCTCTAGGCAATGTGGGTTTACACAAACTTTATAAAGTAAGAAGACTTTCTCATATTTACTGCTACAATATTCATTTTTAACACAAACAATAGAGGATATAACTCAACAATCTTTATCAGCCGATTAGAAATTAGACTCTGAGTTCATATAATACCAATTTAATTAAATGTCAAATTCCACCTATCAAACTATTCGATTTCAATTATCATTTTTTTAACCTTGTAATATAAACGACGCTTTTAAAAATTTATAAAATACACCAGTAAAATCAATAAAATCACATATAATACATATAATTTGGAACTAACATATATTCCACTTACATTAATGTAAAATTAAAAAATTTACACTTTTTACCCTAAAATAAGTGATATTTTAAATTGATTTATTTTTATCTAAGGGTCAAGAAAAATGTAAAATCCTTTAATTTTACACCTTAGATTTATTTTCATATATATAACATTTTTAATTTATTGATATATATAGTGTCAGCCTAAAAACCAAAAATATAAACCATTTAAGTTATTAATACTTGTTGGATTGTGGTATGGAATTCAATGATCGTTAAGTAAAGTCTCGTCGAAATTTGTGAATGAAAAAACATCATTATAAAAACTTTACCTCACTTAATTTTAATTTTAATGTAATTAAGTAGAAAATACCGATATTTCTTTTAAAGAAAACCCCTTAAAAGTCCAACAAAATGATGCCTGTATTAGAAAAAGCTAATGATAGTTGTGGTGGTATTGAGCTCGAGAAGTTGACAAGAGGATAATGCCATTTAGCACATTTAAACTCATGTCTTCTCAGTATTAATAATAATATTCACACCAATCGAACTAAGACATTCTTAACTTTTATTTATACACTTCAATTCACTTTTTTTTATGCTTTTAATTTGGGACAAAAGATAAAACATAAAATATAATCTCGATAGAAAAACAAATATTTGAGCCTAACCGCTTAACTTAAGCAAAAAGTTAAAAATTCCAAAATAACATCTTATTTCATATTATATGATATGAAATAATAGTTTTGTTAATTTATTTATTTAAATTGATTTTATTTATTTTTAAACTCCAAATTTACATTTTATTTCATATTATATATATAATAGCTTCATTAATTTGTTTATTCAAAAAATATTATTTTTTAAAGAGAAAGGTTATAAAAAAGATGGAATTTTGCATATCATGTACTAACATTTGTTAGATCAAGTGTCGTAATTCGATATTATAAGTAAAATCTCAAATTTAAATATTATAGATGAAAAAATATTGGAAGAATTAATTTTTATTTAAAGATACAAGCCCTTAGACTATGAATTTAATTGTATCACATATTAATATAACTTGATTCTACACTAGTAATAATCACTACTAAACCATTGTATAGTTCTTTCATTTCTACATTTTTGTATAAAATAAATCACTAAACCATTTTAAACAGAACTATTAGGATCTAAATCAGAATAGTTTGACTTTGAGAATTTGTACTATTTTGTGTCTTGAAGCATCATCCGATTAATCTTTTATCAATGTCTATCAACTACGTTTTAAAGTCATAAAGCTGCAAAGTCATACGTTTTTAATCCAAATTAATCCGATCAGCTTGTAATGTACTTATATACCTTTGAGAGTAAGATTAACATATTTTTGTCCCTTGTTTAGTGTTTTCAGCCTATAGTTAGAACTAGACAACCCGATGTCCCTATGAGAAGGTTTATATTGCATACATAAGTTCCTTCATTTTATTACTTTTTTTGGGTTGAAAAAGTTAGGTTTTTGAATAAAAATGGCAGCTTGCAGGATTAGTAGCATACCTGCTGTTGGTTTTAGCAGTTAAAAACAAGGATTTTATGGCCGACGCCAACATTTTTACGCAGAGAAACTAATCAGGTGAGCATCTTTGATGTGCTATAAAACATTGTTTTACATTTGTTTAGTATATAAATTGCTTCTTTTTTCTTTTTTTTTCTTTCTCATAAAACTTAATATCTATGTATTTTGTTTGTAGCATTTGGTTTTAGTAATGTGCTTGATCAAGGCTTAGGCTGACTAATGCTACTGTAAAAAGCCTGCATTTTATGTTGGGTCAAGGTCGAATTTCACTTCGCTATAGCTTTTGCAATTGATTATGCTTATGACAATCATCCATCACCTACAAATAGAATGTTCAACATATTTTCGGGAAACCAAGAATTTGGGTTAGAAAAAGTATATTATTCAAAGGTCAATAGTTGAAGATTCCTCTTACATGCCTTGTCAGGCAAATCACTGCCGACTACAATATGTGACAATAATCTTTATCGTTTACATTCAGATGCCTTGTTAATTGGGTTCAAGAAGATATCAGCCTCATTAATATTACTGGTATTTTTTTTGTGGGAGATCTCCTTGGCCAAAATAATAAAAAAGTCGTCCAATGAATTGAATACAATAATATCTTCTTATAGTATCTACAGAAAATTTTTCTTATGGTATCTAAGAGCAACAAACTGTTGAAATATTACATAAAACATATATTCAAATGTCAAAATTTGCAGATTTCTCTCACATGCCTTGTAAGGCAAGTCACTGTTCTTGTTTTAACTAACTATCATACCCCTGCAGCAAGACAAAATAATATCATTATCATACCCTGCAAGACGATACCAGCTTCATTTATATTACTGGTATTTTGTGATATATCTCCAGGACCAAAATAGTAGCCTATTTGTTGTGATTAAATATCCCATATTCATAAGCAAACAAAGCATTTCTTTATTTTTAATCTCCCTATGCCTTCAAACTTTTGTATTCTGCATTCAAACGCCTATATATTAACCTTTTTAAGAGAGTAATCCTCAAGCCTACATCACAGCAGCAATGGACTCTTCTAAGCTTCTCATTGCCCTTTTCGTTTTCCAGGTTTTCTTCCCTTGCCATATGTCAATCCAAGCAGCTCCCGAGAACTCGGACCTTTTCCGAGAATACATAGGAGCTGAATTCAACAACGTTAAATTCACTGATGTTCCCATTGATTCAAACGTTGAATTCCACTTCATTCTTTCATTTGCCATAGACTATGACAGCACCTCAGGTTCTCCTTCTCCAACAAATGGGAAGTTCAATGTCTTTTGGGACTCTGATAACCTCAATCCTTCCCAAGTTTCTTCCATCAAGAGCACCCATTCAAATGTTAAAGTAGCTTTGAGCTTAGGAGGGGACAGTGTGGGAGATAGCTATGCTTACTTCGACCCTTCCTCTGTAGATTCTTGGGTTTCTAATGCAGTTTCTTCACTCACAGATATCATCCAAGAGTACCACTTGGATGGGATTGATATTGACTATGAGCACTTCAATGCTAATCCTGAAACTTTCGCTGAGTGCATTGGGAAACTTGTAAAAACCCTCAAGAATAGTGGAGTGATCTCTTTCGCTTCCATAGCTCCATTTGACGATGATGATGTTCAAAGTCATTACAAGGCCTTGTGGAAAAGCTATGGTGACCTCATAGACTATGTCAACTTCCAGTTTTATGCCTACGATCAAGGAACAACAGTCTCTCAGTTCATCAATTACTTCAACACCCAAAGCTCTAACTATAATGGTGGTAAGGTTTTAGCCAGCTTTATAAGCGACGGCAGCGGTGGCTTGACACCGGAAAACGGCTTCTTTACTGCCTGCAGTAGGCTGAAGAGTGAGAACAAACTCCATGGGATATTTGTTTGGTCTGCAGATGATTCTAAGAGAAATGGTTTCCGCTATGAGAAGCAATCACAAGCTCTACTCGCAATTTCCCACTAGTATTTCTCTGTTATCTAACGCACTGAATATGAGTTAAACATTCACATTAGCGGGTGTATTATATGTGTAATAGCTTTCTGTTGTATAAATATATATGGGATATTTGTTGTGTGCCCCTTTTTCGCCTTCTACCCTTCTATCGGTAACTTGGGCTTAATCCAATTAATCCATGCAATCACTCTGAAATTAAGAGGAGACATCCAGCATGTCTTGAGTTCGAATCCCGATATTTATAACCTCTACTCATATTAGAGCTGCAGCCTTCTTTGTATTAAAAAGGAATGTTCGATGTATATTAATGAAGCTCAATGTGAATGTCAATATTGTGCTATACACAATGGTGGAGAAAAAGACTATCAACTACATTTTAAGCCATAAAGCTGTAGAGCTACTTAAGCTTGCATGACCATATATATTGTAGTACATAGTTTATATATTCTAGGCTTGTAATCCCTCGTTTATATTACAATTCAGCTGTTTGTGGTACATAGTTTGATTTAGTCATTTCTCCACTTCTTCTAGTCATTATAATTATATAATTACATACGCTACTAATGAATTTTAATATTATCCCATACCATTGTAGTTTAGAATTTTAGCTGGTTTTCCCGCGATATCCCAATCTTGACAGTTACAACTGGAAAAGAAGCAATCTATCTGCTTTCTTGTTGTTTATATAAAATCCGTGAGCTGAAACCATTCCCATTTCTCCAAACTCACATCGAAGAACCCTTTTGCTGCTTTCTTCTCCCTCTGAAATCCGGACGTTATAATAAAACGATGGGTGTTTCTTGGACACGGCTCAAATCATTTCTGAAAGTACTTGTTTCGTGGATTCCAATGGCCACAAACCCCGTCAGATATCGATTGAATACTCGAAATCGTTTCTTCTTATGCCGCACTTGCAGAAACCACCTCCTCTCCTTGGACAACGTCATCATTACTGTAATAACTCTCTCTCTTTCTCTCTTATGAATATATAAAGATTTTTCTTTTACTACTGGAACTTCAGTTCTTGGTTTTTTATTCATAGGATTGCTTGTTCTTGATTCTTGTGTTGTTCAAGCAAAGAATGATTGGGACTTAAAAGCTTTTTATCTTGAAAACCTTATAAAGATTCAAAATGTTCATGTTAGAATCATTGTATGAGTAGATATATATACCTATACGTACATTATATATATTATCATTATAAGTTGTCATCTTACTTTAAACAAACTTTTCAGATAGAAGGGGTGGTGAATAGATTTCTCTGCCACAATGCGTAAGATACTTGTCTCATTACATTACATTACATTGTGTAATAGAGTAGAATAAATATTATAGATTAATCATTGCGGTTGCTTGATATTTGTAGTGTCAATGTGAAAAGCGATCCTATATCGACTCGTAGGTTCCTCTTTAATTTTCCAGCGGTGAATGTCCGTTGCAATGGATGCAACAGGCACATTGGCGAGCAATTTGTAGCTTCTTTTCTATGCCTCTCTTTTTGTTTTTCCGATGATTTTGTTTCTGATTATGCTGTCCTTTAATAAGATTTACTTATTTATTTGTCTTGCTGTTTCCAGTTTACGTTTGATGGTGATAGGCCTCTCCATTGTGTAATGGAAAGAAGTTATGTACTTCATGTGTAAGTATATATATATATATATATATATATTTGCTTTGAAATATTGAATCATATTCAGAAATCAGAATGTAAATGGCAGTGGTTGCATGCAGGGACCGGTTATTGTATTGGGATGGAACCCAGGTGATTAATGCACCACTCCTTGGAGAAAGGCGACTGAATTACCCAACTTTAAGTTCACTAAGGATGCAAACTTTCCTACGGCGTCTGGTTTTATTTTTCATTTCAGGATGTATTGTTGGTTCTGTACTTCATGTGGTTCGCTGAATACTCATAAAAAAATTAGACCGGTATTATAATTGCTGTCGGCTTAGGTAGTTTTCCTGGATTTTGTTGCCAAAGCAAACATTTTGTCTGGGAAAACTGATTCAAGTGAGCATATTTGATGTGCTTTAAAAACATTGTTTTACATTTGTTTAGTATATAAATTGCTCATTTTTTTCTGGTTTATTTTGTCTTTCATTCTCATAAAACTTAATATCTATGTATGTATTTTATTGTAGCATTTGGTGTTATAAATATGTGTTGAAACAAAGGCAGCATAACAACACAAAACAAACACAAAGGTGCTTAAGAAAAAGAAACCGAGAGCAATAAGAACACAAATAACTTGGGCTAAAAATTAGTCCTCTTTCATTAAATAATAATGGAAATATATACAAGAGTTACAAGATCAAAATGACCATTACCTAACAGCTAACTACTCCCACTAATGTTAAACTAATACAAAAACTTGTACACAAAAGCAAGCTGACATATCAGCTTCTACATCAATTTGAAATCAAATTCTAATCCTACTAACTTTGTGAATACATTACAAAGTAACTAAACAAAGTTACATGGGAACAAAATGAACTGAACTAGCTGCTACACTCGATTCTGCTCCAATACTGCTTCTGCCTTCAAAGCTGCTGCTGGTCCAATGTTGCATTGCAGGCCAATGCTTGACAATATGTATGATGAGGGCCTAGGCTGATTAATGCCACTCCGAAAAAACCCTGCATGCATTTGATGTTGTTAACATTGATCAAGGTCTTTTATATATAGGTCTAATATTTTGATGTTGTTAACAAAATCATGAAAACTACCTAAGCTGACAACAATTAAAATACCAGTCTAATATTTTGATGAGTATTCAGTGAACCAAATAAAGCACAAAACCAACAATGCATCCTGAAATGAAAAACAAAACCAGATACAGTAGAAAAGTTTGCATCCTTAGAGAACTGAAGGATTGGCTCGACTATTAGTTAAAGAAGTTAGTTAGGAAGAATTCAGTTAAGTTGTTGTCAATGTAAACTGTTTACGGTCTGATAATGCATCAGCTGGAAGTTAGTTAGGATCAAGTTGTTAGACTAAATTCTTGGCTGATGCATTATCCAAACTCTTGTATAAATAAGTGAGCTCGGTCCTATTGGGATTATTAGAGTTCAAATCAATCAAAGAAGTAGATCCTGGGTTTTTTAGTTGAGTTTTCTTTATGGTAGATTTAAACATGGTACCAGTGCCAGCTCTTTTTTTGGCTGAGTAGAGAGGTTTTCTTTGTTTCTTGGTGGTGATCATCTTTCTTGGTACAATCTTTCAAAGATCAGTTTTAATGGTTCCAGAAGTAGATTCTGGTCATGGTGGACATTCTTCCTTGAATGCAGAAGTAAGATACTTGTCCCAATACATTCCATTGTGTAATAGAGTAGAATAAATATTATAGATTAATCATTGCGGTTGCTTGATATTTGTAGTGTGAATGTGATGAGCGATCCTATATCGACTCGTAGGTCCCTCTTTAATTTTCCAGCGGTGAATGTCTGATGCAATGGATGCAAAGGTAGATTGGTGAGCAATTTGTAACATCTTTTCTATGCCTCTCTTTTTGTTTTCCGCGTGATTTTGTTTATCAACACTATCTGATTATGCTGTCCTTTAATAAGATTAACTATATTATTTGTCTTGCTGTTTTCAGTTTACGCTTGATGGTGATAGGCCTCTCCATCGTGTAATGGAAAGAAGTTATGTACTTCATGTGTATATTGGCTTTGAAATACTGAATCATATTCCGAAATTAGAATGAAAAAGGCGGTGGTCGCATGCAGGGACCGGTTACTGTATTGGGATGGAACCCAGGTGATTAATGCACCACTCCTCGGAGAAAGGCGACTGAATTACCCAACTCTAAGTTCACTAAGTATGCTAACTTTTCTACGGAGTCTGGTTTTGTTTTTCATTTCAGGATGTATTGTTGGTTTTGTGCTTTATTTGGTAAGCTGAATACTCATCAAAATATTAGACCGATATTATAATTGCTATATTAGACCGATATTATAATTGCTATCATCGTAGGCAATTTTCATGGATTTTGTTTCCAAAACCAACATTATATGCAGGGAAATTGATTCAAGTGAGCATTGCTTTAAAAACATTGTTTTACATTGGCTCGACCATTAGTTAAAGTAGTTAGGAAGAATTGAGGTAAGTTGTTGTCAGTGTAAACTGTTTACTTTTTGTTAATGCATCAGCTGGAAGTTAGTTAGGATCAAGTTGTTAGACTAAGTTCTTGGTTGATACATTATCCAAACTCTTGTATAAATAAGTGAGCTCGGTCCTATTGGGATTATTAGAGTTCAAATCAATAAAAGAAGTAGATCTTGTTTTCTCTAATTGAGTTTTCTTTGTGGTAGATTTAAACATGGTACCAGTGCCAGCTCTTTTTTTGGCTGAGTAGAGAGGTTTTCTTTGTTTCTTGGTGGTGATAATCTTTCTTGGTTCCATCTTTGAGAGATCAGTCTTAATAGTTCCAGAAGTAGATTCTGGTCATGGTGGACATTCTTCCTCGAATGCTGGTGATTGACTTCACACTCCTAATTCAGATCCAGTTGCAAGTTCATGTCGATTGGTCAAAAGAATTCAGCAATTTCCCAAACATGACACGGTTAAACTCACCGAGAATAATTTTCTCTTGTGGAAACATCACATTATGCAGCAATATGTGTTATAATCCTCGTCATTTTTCTCAATTTGTGACTGATGCAGATAGGAATCTGGTTGACAATCCAGATTTTTTTCCATATAAACAGCAAGATAAGCTTATGGTTTCCTGGTTACTTTCCACTATATGTGATGAGATTCTACTGTACTTAATAAATGCCAAAACTAGTTATGATGTAGTTATGACCATCGAAAGAAAGTTTACAACTCATTCCAGTATTAAACTTTCAAGTCTGAGACACATGCTGTATTCTCAAAAGAAGGGGCAGCTGTCTATCAAAGAATATTTGTGTTACTACAAATCTCCGGTGAGGAAAATCTTGAACACACGAACGAAACTCAAACAGAAGAAGAAATAGGACAAGGTTCCAAGGCGTGTATCAAATCACTATCTTTAAGGTTATATTCGCCTCCACCTATCTTCGGTGTGCAAATGAGTTCCAAGCAAATTAACCTCGAGGATACAATGAAGCCAATGGCTATTTGCGTTTTGCACTGACGAGGATAGCCCACTACACACTGAGCAATGTATGACAAGAAAACCAATTTCTATAAAGGATTTACTGCGTAATACTTTTAAAACAATCTAACAATATTAGAAAATGAAGGAAGAAAGAAAGAATATTAGAATTTTTGTTGGTATATCTCCAAATGAAATCGATTCCTATTTATAGGAATTTTCATGTCTCTTCATAGAGACATATTTAATTAATAGGTACCTTTCCGAATAATAATATTTTTAAAATAAAAACATAATTATTCATTTAATTATACCTATTCAAATAATATTATTTAAATAGTTATAATTCTTTTCAAAAATAAAAAATATAATCTTTTGATTAATTATACTTATTCATTTATAGTTATTGGAACACTATAAATATTTGAAAATGTTCCAACAATTTGTTCAAGATCAAACACATGTGTGATGTTCGCTACAATTTGGGCGGCATTTCGATCAAGAACAGGTTAGTATTGTTTTTGTTGGACTTCTAATTGAATATGAATCTGTTCAAGTTGTAGCCTCTGCAACTAATGTTTCTCTTGAGTTACTTATTGAGATGTCGAGTGATTGTGAGTCCAGAAAAAATGATTTGTTAGTAATCTTCCTATGAAAGCTAATGTAGCTCAGCAGCAAAAGAGTAATGAATCAGATTAGTCCAAGAGTTCGGACAAAATGAATTTGCAAAGCCATCGTTTTAATCCAAATTAATCCAACTTGTAATGTACTTATATACCTTTGAATAATATTAATCCGTACTTCCCACGTTCACTTTGAAGTGATTGGTGAGTATAGTTACCTTCTACCCTTTAGTTCCAACACCAAGCCTTGCCATAGGGTGTCTTACATTCTTCTTCGCATTCGATTCGCTTTGATCGAGAACAACATCAAGAGGCACGGTGGCGTGGATTCTAGCTGCCCCATTTCTCTATTGCTCAAACGAATCCATACCACAAATCCAAGAGGAGAAAAAATATAGTTGAAACAAAAACCCTAAGGAACTCAAAGAGGCAAACAAAATTCTACAACCCTCTTTCTCTAATTGCCTTTGCTTTGACCATATCTGACATCGCATTGTCTTCCACTTTATCAAGGAATTCGTTCTCCATAACCAACTTTCTAACTTAGAAACTGACCGTGAATCGATACCTATTAAAATATGAAATGATATGCACCAAAAGAATAAAACACAACAAGTTAGTACCATGGAATATAAAGCAAGTAAAATAAACACCTATCGGGGTGACCACTAAGGTTTGTCATAGTTCTACCTATGATGGGCTCTTAGGGTTCAGTATATGCGGTTTAGTTCTATAGTTGAGGTACCTGAACCAGCAAATTCCTCAATCCTCACCCATTATAGGCTCATACGGACCGAGTTCGGTTCAGGGGAATACATTTCCCTATGGCCATACGGAAGTGAAAACTTCACGAAGACATAGGTACAGATGTATCGAAGCAATCCACTAGCCCATGCGGAGGTGAAAACCTCACGAAGGCATAACTTCGTTCCCACTTAAAGGTGCGACCACAAAGGTCATGCAATGCAATGTGCGCAAGAAAAGCGACAAATAAATGCAACAAAAGGGTCGTAGTTTTCAAATCAAATTTCCAAATTTTCAAGTTGAATTTTCAAATTTTGACATAAGGCGAAAATAATCAATTTCTACCGACTCTCTTTATGGGTCCCCAATTGGAGTCATGGTATCGAAACCATTTTTTTTTGAAAATGGGAATCGACTTTGGTTTTAAAAACGAAAATAAAAAGAAAGTCGCCACCAATCCTTTTTGATGAGGTGTGATCGGGTCACCTCGTAAAACGGTTATTTTTAATAAACAGTTTGATTTATCAAAACAACGATTTTGGTCTACGAAACTCAGAAAATGGATTCGGAGGTCGGTTACTTACGAGGAAGGGTTAGCACCCTCTATACGCCCAAACTTGGTACCTAATTGATTATTAATGTCCTAATATCGAAAATTAAAAAAATATTTTAAAATACGAATCATTTAGAAAATGTTTGGGTAATTCGAATTGGAAACCGAAATTCCCTTGTTCCGAAAAGATGAAATACCACATCCAACACATTAGGACACGATGTTTCAACCTCCATACCAAGATCATTTCATGATTTCCAAAATACATACATTGTAAATTCAAAAGGGTATTCCACTATTCGAAAACAAAAAACGAAACCCAAAGACGATTGGACACGATTCCTCAAATTTTCAAACATGAAATATTGCCTTACGGTCAAAATCTTTAAAGGTTATTTAGTCATTTGGATGAGCGAAAAATCGAAACCAAAGACGATTGGGATACGATTCTCGAACCTCCAAACACGAAACATTGCCTTGTTTAAAAATCCTTTAGATGAAATATAGTAATTTTACAAAATGTATTTTTATTTAATAATATAGTATTAAACTAAGAAAATAAATGTAGATGTAAATATGGTAAATATAATAAAACTAAAACTAATAATAATAATAATAATAATAATAATAATAATAATAATAATAATAATAAAGTAGACAATAATGATACATCGATAAGAAAATAGTAATCTAATAATAATGATAGAAAATGTAATAAATAAAAGGAATAAAACATAAAATATAATGACAATAGTGATAATAAAGGTAATTACTAATAGCCATAGTGATAATAATAATGATAGTAGTTATAATTAAAATGATAAAAAATAATAGTAAAAGTAATAATAGTAATAGTTTAAGAACAAAATAAAATAAATAATAATAGAAGTAATTGTAAGGCCCAATTCAGCAGCCTGGAGCCCATTAAACCAAGACAAATAAAATAAAGTCCCAAAATCTAACCAGTCCATGACCCAATTAAACCAGCACAAATTTTACAACCCAATAGCAGCCTAACAAGCCTCAGCCCACTAAGCCCAAAGCTAGACAAAAAAACAAAATCCCTAGAGGGCTTCTTGAGTAGTCGGCCGCCGCTCCCCACACGTACGCCGCAGTCTTCTCCACTCACGTCGCCACGTCCCTACAAACACGGGAGCAAGGCAACAACTAAGAGTAACAGAAACACAACAAGGGAAACAGATTGTGTCTTGATTTTTTGGGATTTTCGGCTATAAAGACCGAAACAAAATCTGTAAATGGGGGTAGTTTTTAGATATAAAAAAGAAAAAATACACACTTGTAATAGAAAAAGAACTCAGAGAAATACAGAGAATCAAAGGTCAGAAAAAGGTTCCTTTTTTTTTTACCTTTTATTTTCGGATCATTTTTTTCCCCTTATTTGTTTGCCTCTATTATTTTTACTTTTCAATATTCAAAAGTATTAAAATAAAATAAAGAGGAAAGCTCACCGGTGGCGGCGGAGGATGGCGGCGATTCGCCGGACGCTTTGGGCCGAGATCTGGAATCGGGGCCTGAGGGGCTATGGAGAGTTGAGAGAGTTGTGGTTTTTTAAGTAAAAGAAGGGGAGTTCTGGAATTTTATTTTTGAAGCAGAAAAGGGATATGAAAGGAAACTTTTTTTTAGCTTACAAGGCATAGGGCCACGCGCAATCACCTGTTCCCCTGGTGGATTTGTGCAATTTTCCTTTAAATGGAAAATTTAGCGATAAGTCCCCCCTGTTGCGCCCCTGTTTTAATTGCATCCCCCTTCAGCTTTTTCTTTATTTTAAAATTTACCCTCAATTTTATCGCCGCTTCGATTTAGTCGCGTCCGAGCACAAGATGTTCAAACACTTGGAATAATTTCGTTTCCAGTCCTTCAAGATTGCGCGCGCAATTAAATTTGCTCATCTTCCTTTTATTTACTTTGCAATTTTGCCTCAAAACTCTTGTTTTTATCCGATTTAGTCCGTTTTCGTTTATTTTAGCTATTTTACCATTAAATTAATTTTTTTTGTATTATTATTTTTATTGCCACTATTTTTATACGTATGTTATTATTATGTTGCTATTATATTTACTATTATTATATATATCCTTGTTTACTAATTTTTTTTATATATTATGATTATATCCATTATTTTTATTATTATCAAATACTTTTTTTTACTACTATTTTTATTAATACTATTATTTTCTTATTTTCTTATTATTTTTTATTTCGCTATTTACTATTATCATTCTTACTAATGTTATCATTACTTTATTATTAATATACCGTTATCTTCATTACTACCATTTTACTATTATTATTATTTTAATATTATTACTACTATAGTTTTTCATTTTAATTATTTTCCTATTATTATATTCCTATGTATTATTGTTATTATTTTACTACTACCATTATTTTTTTATAAGCATATTTCTCATATTTCTATATTTACTATTATTATTTATTACAAATGTAAGCTATTATTACTACTAATTTAGTATATTATTATTTTTTTGCAATCATTATTTTAACATCACCATTACTATTTTTTAAAAAAATTATTATATTCATTAAATTATTATCATCATCTTTTATTTGTCATTATTTATATATGTATATATTATTATTATTATTATTATTATTATTATTATTATTATTATTATTATTATCCCCATTACTATTCTTCCTTATTATTATCATGTTTACATTCCCACATTTTGTTTTTGCTTTTTCCCAAAATGCATAAAAAGGGTTTCACAAAGATAATATTTCGTGTTTGGAAGTTCGAGAGATCGTGCCCAATCGTCTTTGGGTTTGAGTTTTGTTCAGTCAAATCACTAAATATCCTTTAAAGATTTTAATTGTAATGGCCTAAATTCAAGGTTATCGGAACAATGGTTTAGAACCATAAATCCGATTTAAAGACAAATTTATTTCAATATATTTGCATGAATATTTATATGATAGGAAATATTTTTATAAATATTTATAAAATGTTAGTAATGTGATATTAAAAATTTAGTTAGAAAATTTTAACGCATGGGTAGGTTATTAAATGAAAAGGACTAAATTGAAATGAAAGTAAAAGTTGAATTATAGATTAAAAATTATAAAGGACCAAAATGACAATTATGCCATTTTGTAAAGTTGAGGCGGTGTATTGTATAAAATCTGAGATTTTTATAAAGATAATTATTATTGTAAATTAATAATAATATATATTATAAAAGAAAGGAGAAAAGAAAAAAAAGCATAAAACAAAAAGAACAGAGAGCAAACGTGAAGGAAAGAAAGAAACAGAGAAAAGAAAGAAGAAAAGGGAAAATTCACCAAAAATCTTAGAAGTGGAATTAGAAGTTGAGTGAGATATGAAATTAAAGCTTATTGACTCTATTTTCATATGAAAGAAACAGGAAAGAAAAGAAATTCTGTATTTTGAGATATTTAGATTTTTGTAAGACTGGTTCAGAATGAATTCAGGTTCTTCTGTTTTGACTTTATAAAATCATCAAAATTTAGGAAAAATAATTAGGGGCTTAAATTTATATATCTGGAATCCTGAATGAATCTATTTTCAATAAAAATAAATTAGAACATCATCGAAATTCTGTATGAGGAGATAATTAATATTTAGTGAAGAAGGGTCAGAACTGTCAGATAGCAGAACAGGGGTGACTTTAATGAATAAACTGTACAAATTGGCTAAGTCAAAAATTCTGGAAATTTTATGATATGAAGACATGTGAATCTAGTTTCAGAGAAAATTAACGGTTCTTCATTTGGAGTTCTGTAGCTCAAGAAATAAATAATTTAGTGACTATGACTCAAGTAGACAGCTTTGAATAAACTAATAATAATAATAGAATTATAGAAAATGCTACATGTGAACATGAAATGTATTGAATTGATGATTGAATTTATTTATTTAGACCCGGAAAACTCAAATACGAAGTTAGATCGAGGAAAGGAAAAAGTCCCGGATTAGTAGATTTTGTATACGAACTAGTATCGAGGTAAGTTCATGTAACTTGAATTATCATCTTAAATGCTTGAAATGTATGTTATTGATGTGAATATAATTTGAATGTTCATTGTATGAAGATTGATGAAACATTGATATATTTGATAAAAAGGGGAAGAAATCCCGGTTGAAAGAAAGGAAAATCTGATGGATCTCTGAAAAGGAATTGACGGTAAAAAGGATCTAGCCTGGACGGGTGATCCTATCCTGATATAGCCCTCCCGAAGAATATGTGAAAAATGGATTTAGCCCGGACGGGTAATCCGAACTAGGGTCTGAATTTAGCCTAGACTGGTAATTCAGATCCAAGCTCATTAGAGTAATTGTCGCTGTAGGATTTAGCTGGGTGGTAATCCCGACAATACTCTATGAGTTTATATTCTGAGGATTTAGCTGAATGGTAATCCTCTGTAAGGATGAGGTTCGAAGGAGTGTGCTCTTTGAAATGGAAATGTGCACACATGAACATGAATTGACAGACCTGGATTGTACACTAAAAGTGTACTTCTGAAAATCCATCGAAATTCGAGTAATTCAGCAGGATAAATATGGAAATATAACAAAAAACGGAAATCATGGTATTGATGAGCTCATCAATCATAGTATATCTATATATTTGATACATGGAAATTATTGAACTAACTTGAATGTTGAGCTTGTGTATGTTAGGGTAATAATGCATTGAATGGATATATGAATGTTTATTATATTGAATTGAAAAATATTAGGTAAGTATAATTCTTGTTACATGGGCTTACTAAGCACAAAGTGTTTACCCTATTTCCTTTTTCCCTGTTTTGTAGTGCTAAGAGCTCAGAGATCGGATTCAATCGAAGACATATCACACTATCAACCCCAAGACTTCGGTATTTAAAGAAACTTTATTTTGAAAATGAATGGCATGTATAAGCTAATAAAATAAATGTTAATATGAAATGAATATAAGGTTAGCCATTGATATGGCTTATGTGTTGAAGTTATCTTATAAATATGCATGAATTTTATTTTGAAAATATGTTGAATTGGAATGGTCTCGGTTTAAAAAAAAATTGTAAACTCCGGTAATGCCTTGTACCTTAATCTAACAACGAATACGGGTAGGGGGCGTTACATTTGTTGGTATCAGAGCTACGGTTTAGCCGGTTCTAGGACCGACATAGCGAATGCGGATTAGCTATACATGCCATTTAAATTATTTTTGATAGTGTGATATCTCCTGACCATTTAAATTGTGTTTTCCTTATAGTAATGTCATCTGACCGAGCTCAATCAAGAAGTGGGAGTCATGCTCCCGCTCAAAGACAAAGAGAAGAAACTAGCGATGAAGGCCCAAACATAGAGGTCAAGGGAGGAGGCAAAAATAACCTTCTTTCAAATGATGAATGAATGGTTTACTCGGTACATAAGAACTAACCCTACAAAGGCAAGAACTCAAGCTTCCCTCCTGTTCCTCCATCGGTTCGAGATTCCACAGGATCTGAGTCTTGAATCTGTCGAGAAAAGGAAAAGCTCGGTCGATAAAATTTGAAAATATGGAGCGAAGAATTTTGAGCAAGATTGATGATGATCGAGCGAGGCTGAATTTTGGTTAGAGAATACTACTGGGTTTTGGAAGAATTATCTTGCACACGGAAGAATGTTTAAAATGTGCCGTCTCAACGCTAAAAGAGACTTATCATTGGTGGAATACTAAAGCTTCAGTTGTTCGAAAGAAGAAATTACATGGGAATTCTTCGGATCGAGTTTAAAAGAAATATATCGATCAGAGAATCCTTGATCAAAAAGAAAAGAATTTCTTGAGTTTGAAATAGGGCAATAGATCAGTATCTGAGTATGAAAGAGAATTTGTTCGGTTGAGTAAATATGCTCGAGAATGGGTACAGTCAGAAGCTGAAATGTGCAAACGATTCGAAGAAGGGTTGAATGAAGAAATTAAACTCCTTATTGGAATTCATGAAATTCAAGAGTTTACTACATTGGCAGAGCGAGCTTATAAAGCAGAAGAATTGAGCAAAGAAAAGAAATAGGCTGAGAGGGAGGCTCGAATTTTTAGTAAAAGACCAATGGGAAAATCTCAGTTTTCTACTCCAAAGAAATTGAAGAAGTACGAGATCGTTCTACCTCACCATTGGGTATTTGGACGAGCGAGGTTTATATAGCACTAATCCAAGACCTTCCACTCCATCGGTGACCGAAGATTGGCGGTGTTGGTACCCCTAAGCCGAGATGCGATGATTGTAATAAAGCTCATTTTGGTAAATGTCGATTTAAGAGTGGGGCTTATTACCGATGTGGTTCTTTTGACCATTTCCTCGAGATTGTCCGAAAGAAGTGAAAAAGAAGCGGAATATATATCGAGCCGAGTAATCCATCTTTGAGGGTAGACCATCTTGACCATCCGGTAATGTCGATTGGTAGCGAGGAGCTACAAAGATACTACAAGTAGGCTTGAGACACAGCGCCTCCTAGGACATATGTCATTCGCACGGAGAAGATGCCTCAAAGACACGATGTTATTCTTGGTACATTTTCTTTACTTGATACTAATATTATCGCATTAATTGATCCGGTTCTACGCATTCATATATATGTGTAAAGCTTGCATGCGTTAAAGATTTAACTGTTGAACCTACTGAATTTGTGGTTAAAGTCTCGAACCCTTTTGGCCAATCTATTTTGGTGGATAAAATTTGTAAAAATTGTCCACCGATGGTAAGAGGTTATTTTTCTGGTGATTTGATGTTCCGCCATTTGATGAGTTTGATGTGATATTGGGCATAGATTGGTTAACTCAAAGATGATGCGATAGTACACTGAAACAAAATATATTGTGTTGAAGTGTCGAATGGTGAGTTACTCAAGGTTAAATCTGGTCGATTGGGGATTATCGATGTGATTTGGTTATTCTTGCGCCGAGGTATGTCAAAAAGGGTATGATGCTTTTCTTGCTTATGTATTAGATACCAAGGTATCAAGTCAAAGATTCAAGCGATTGCCGGTGGTATGCGAATTTTCGATGTGTTTCGGAAGAGTTACTGTGGTTGCCACCAAAAGAGAAGTGGAATTTTCTGTAGATTTGATTCGAGAACTACTCCGATTTTTATAGCTCCATCGAATGGCTCCTACAAAATTAAAGGAATTAAAGACACGATTCTGAGAACTTGTTGATAGAGGTTTTGTCCACCAAGTCATTCACCTTGGGG
This sequence comes from Gossypium rotundifolium, assembly GCA_025506655.1. NCBI lineage: Eukaryota > Viridiplantae > Streptophyta > Magnoliopsida > Malvales > Malvaceae > Gossypium > Gossypium rotundifolium. The sequence continues at coordinate 114,065 of CP106723.1, forward strand.
TGCTCGGTTACATTTGTGAAAAAGAAAGACGGGTCTTTGAGATTGTGTATTGATTATCGGACTTAATAAAGTAACTATAAAGAATAAGTACCGTTGCCGGATTGATGATTTATTTGATCAACTAAAAGGTGCTACTATATTTTCAAAGATTGATCTCCGTCGGGCTACTATCGATTCTGTAAAGGAGTCGATGTGCAAAGATAGCTTCGAGAACGTGTACGGGCATTATGAGTTTACGGTTATGCCATTTGGTGACTAATGCACTGCAGTATTTATGGATTTGATGAATCGGATATTGAGACCATATTTAGACGAGTTCGTGATAGTTTTCATTGATGATATTTTGGTCTATTCTCGAGATGAAGAAGAACATGCGAACATTTGAGAATTGTGTTGCAAATTTTGCGAGAGAAGCGATTATATGCTAAATTCGATAAATGTGAATTTTGGCTTGAAGTGGGTTTTCTTGGACATATTGTATCCGTGAAGGCATTAGGGTAGATCAAGTAAAATCTCACTATTGTCAATTGGAGTCCACCAAGAATGTATCTGAAGTTAGAAGTTTCTTGGGTTTAGTTGGTTATTACGAAGATTTGTCTGAGGATTTTCTATGATAGCTTCTCCGATGACTCGATTATTGCAAAAGATGTAAAGTTAAGTGGGTGATGAATGTCGTGAGTTTCAACCGATTGAAAGATCTACTAACGAAAGCACCATATTAGTGCGACTGAATCGAGTAAGGAATTTGTTATTTACGGTGATGCCTCATTAAATGGTTTAGGTTGTGTCTTGATTCAAGAAGGTAAAGTAATAGCCTATGTTTCAAGACAACTTAAACCACATGAAAGAAATTACGGTACATGATCTTGAGTTAATTTGCTATTGTATTTGCATTGAAGATATGGCGGCATTACTTGTACGGTGAGAAATGTCATATTTATCCGATCATAAAAGCTTGAAGTATTTGATGATCTGGAAAGATCTGAATCTAAGGCAAGTAGGTGGCTTGAATTGATAAAGGACTATGATTTGATTATTGATTACCATCCGGTAAGGCTAATATTGTGGTGATGCTTTGAGTCAAAAATCTATGTTTGCTTTGCGATCTATGAATGCTCAATTGTCTTTCTTTGATGATGGTTCAATCATAGCTGAATTGAAAGCTAAACCAACATTTCTCTGAAAATATGTGAAGCTCGGAAGAATGATAAGAATTCTGAGTTAAGCGGGCACAATGTGAGTCAGTCTTGATTACGAATTTCAAGTTGGAATTGATGGTTGTTTATTATTCGGAGGTAGGGTATATGTACCCAAGAATTCAGAGTTCATACAGAAAATTTTACACGAAGCTCACAGTGGTACTATGTCTGTACATCCGGGAAGTAATAAAATGTATAATGATCTGAAAAAGATGTACTAGTGGCGGTATAAAAGCGTGATATTTACGAGTTTGTATCAAAATGTACGATATGTCAGCAGTCAAAGCGAACATCGGTACCTTGAGGTTACTTGACCAATTACTATCTGGAATGGAAATGGGAAAGAATCACTTGTGGATTTTGTATCGGGTTACCGTTGTCTCCGAGGAAAAAGATGCTATTTGGGTGATTGTTGACCGATTGACAAAGTCAGCACACTTTATTCCAGTACGTATGGTTTATTCTTTAGATAAACTGGCTGAACTATACATATCTGAGATTGTCAGGCTACATGGAGTGCCTGTCTCCATTATATCATATAGAGATCCCCGATTTATGTCTCGTTTCTGGGACAAATTGCAAGAAGCTTTGGGTACTCAGTTGTATTTCAGCACTGCATTTCATCCTCAGACAGATAACCAATCGGCGTGTAATTCAAGTATTGGAAGATATGCTCGATATTGTATACTAGAGTTTGAAGGTAATTGGGAGAGATATCTACCTTTGATTGAATTTGCTTACAATAACGCTTATCGATCCGATATTAAAATGGCTCCGTATGAAGCTTTGTATGGTAGAAAATGTAGAACACCATTATATTGGACAGAGCTTAGTGAAAAGAAGATACATGGGGTTGATTTGATCCGGGAAACAGAAGAAAAAGTAAAAGTGATTCAGAATAGCTTGAAAGCAGCCTCTGATCGCCAAATATCATATGCCGATCTTAAACGAAAAGAGATTGAATTTCAGGTTGGTGATAAGGTATTTCTGAAAGTGTCTCCTTGGAAGAAAGTTCTCTGATTCGGTCGAAAGGGTAAATTAAGTCCAAGATTTATCGGGCCATATGAAATTATAGAAAGAATTGGACCGATCGCTTATCGGTTGGCATTACCACCGGAACTTGATAGAATTCATAATGTTTTTCATGTTCTATGCTACGACGATATCGGTCAGATCCTTCACATGTTATTTCTCGATGAAGTGGAGATTCAGCCGGATATGACTTACGGTGAAGAACCAGTCAAGATATTAGCACGGGAAACAAAGGAGCTTAGAAATAAAAAATAAATTTGGTGAAAGTATTGTGGCAAAAGCTCGGGATTGAGGAAGCGACATGCGGACGGAGGAGGCAATGAGGAAACAATATCAAACCTCTTTCTTGGTAAGATTTTCAAGGCGAAAATCCTTAAAAGGGGGAGTTGTAATGGCCTAAATTCAAGGTTATCGGAACAATGGTTTATGAACCATAAATCGATTTAAAGAGAAATTTATTTCAATATATTTGCATGAATATTTATATGATAGGAAATATTTTTATAAATATTTATAAAATGTTAGTAATGTGATATTAAAAATTTAGTTAGAAAATTTTAACGTATGGGTAGGTAATTAAATGAAAAGGACTAAATTGAAATGAAAGTAAAAGTTGAATTATAGATTAAAATTTATAAAGGACCAAAATAGCAATTATGCCATTTTGTAAAGTTGAAATGTGTATTGTATAAAATCTGAGATTTTATAAAGATAATTATTATTGTAAATTAATAATAATATATTATAAAAAGAAAGGAGAAAAGAAAAAAAGCATAAAACAAAAAAGAAGAGAGAGCAAGCGTGAAGGAAAGAAAGAAATAGAGAAAAGAAGAAAAAGGAAAATTCACCAAAAATCTTAGAAGTGGAATTAAAAGTTGAGTGAGATATGAAATTAAAGCTTATTGAGTCTATTTTCATATGAAAGAAACAGAGATAGAAAATAAATTCTGTATTTTGAGATATTTAGATTTTTGTAAGACTGGTTCAGAATGAATTCGGGTTCCTCTGTTTTGACTTTAGAAAATCATCAAAAATTTAAGAAAAATAATTAGGGGCTTAAATTTATATATCTGGAATCCTGAATGGATCTATTTTCAATAAAAATAAATGAGAACATCATCCAAATTATGTATGAGGAGATAATTAATATTTAGTGAAGAAGGGTCAGAACTGTCAGATAGCAGAACAGGGGTGACTTTAATGAATAAACTGTACAAATTGGCTAAGTCAAAAATTCTGGAAATTTTATGATATGAAGACATGTGAGTCTAGTTTCAGAAAAAATTAACGGTTCTTCATTTGGAGTTCTTTAGCTCGAGAAATAAATAATTTAGTGACTATGACTCAAGTAGACAACTTTGAATAAACTAAAAATAATAATAGAATTATAGAAAAAGCTACATGTGAACATGAAATGTATTGAATTGATGATTGAATTTATTTATTTAGATCCGGAAAACTCAAATACGAAGCTAGATCGAGGAAAGGAAAAAGTCTCAGATTAGTAGATTATGTATACGAACTAGTATCGAGGTAAGTTCATGTAACTTGAATTATATTCTTAAATGCTTGAAATGTATGTTATTGATGTGAATATAATTTGAATGTTCATTGTATGAAGATTGATGAAACATTGATATATTTGATAAAAGGGAAGAAATCCGGTTGAAAGAAAGGAAAATCCGATGGATCTCGAAAAGGAATTGACGGTAAAAGGATCTAGCCTAGGCGGGTGATCATATCACGATATAGCCCTCCCAAAGAATATGTGAAAAATGGATTTAGCGGACGGGTAATCCGAACTAAGTGCAATTTAGCCTAGGTGGTAATTCAGATCCAAGCTCATTAGAGTAATTGTCGTTCTGAGGATTTAGCTCAACTGGTAATCCAGACAATACTCTATGAGTTTATATTCTGAGGATTTAGCCCGATGGTAATCCTCTGTAAGGACGAGGTTCTTGAAGTGTGCTCTTTGAAATGGAAATGTGCACATGAACATGAATTGACGGACTGGATTGTACACTAAAAGTGTACTTCGAAAATCCATCGAAATTTCGAGTAATTCAACGGGATAAATATGGAAATATAACAAAAAGCGGAAATCATGGTATTGATGAGCTCATCAATCATAGTATATATATATTTGATACATGGAAATTATTGAACTAACTTAAATGTTGAGCTTGTGTATGTTAGGGTAATAATGCATTGAATGGATATATGAATGTTTATTCTATTGAATTGAAAAATATTAGGTAAGTATAATTCTTGTTACATGGGCTTACTAAGCACAAAGTGTTTACCCTATTTCCTTTTCCCTGTTTGTAGTGTTAAGAGCTGGGAGGTCGGATTCGATTGGAGACATATCACACTATCAACCCCAAGACTTGATATTTAAAGAAACTTTATTTTGAAAATGAATGGCATGTATAAGCTAATAAAATAAATGTTAATATGAAATGAATATAAGGTTAGCCATTGATATGGCTTATGTGTTGAAGTTATCTTATAAATATGCATGAATTTTATTTTGAAAATATGTTGAATTGGAATGGTCTCGGTTTAAAAAAAATTGTAAACTCGGTAATGCCTTGTACCTTATTCTAACAACGAATACGGGTAGGGGTGTTACATTAATCGTGTTTTGTAAATAAGGCAATGTTTACGTGTTTGGAAGTTCGAGAGATCATGCCCAATCGTCTTTGGGTTTGATTTTTATTCATCCAAATAACCAAATATCCTTCGAGATTTTGACGAATTTTCTTAAATAAAGGCACTATTTCATATTTAGGAAATTGAGGTATCGTCTTAATCGTCTTTGGGTTTACGTTCTTAGCTTAACCAAATAGTGGAATACCTTTTTAAAAATTGCAATGCATGAATTTTGGAAATCATGAAATGATCTTGGTATCGAAGGTTTGAAACATCGTGTCCTATCGTCTTGGATGTGGTATTTCATCTTTTGAACAATAGAATTTTGATATCAATGCGAGTTATCAAACATTTTTAAAGATTCATATTTTAAAATATTTTCTAATTTCGATATTAAGGACATTAAGTAATCAATACGGTACCAATTTTGGGCGTTGCGAGGTGCTAATCCTTCCTTGCACGTAACCTAACTCTGGGCCCATTTTCTTAAAATTAAGTAGACCAAAATATTTTCTAAGTGGCCCAATCGCTTTACTAAAAAAGATTGGTGGAGACTCGTTTTTCTTTTAAAGTCGGCCCGTTTTCCAAACAAAAAAATGGTTTCGACAGCTTGGCGACTCCGCTGGGGACTAATAAGAGAGTCAAGCCGTAAAATTGGTTGATTAATGTCCTTTTATCGAAAATAAATTTTTGATTTCGTTTTCATTTGCATGAGTGCGTAATACGTCATATATCTGCTTTGGTTTGAGACACATAGAATATTTTTGCATTCATATTGCATGACCGTTGTGGTCACACCCTTAAGTGGGAGCAAAAATCTATGCCTTCGTGAGGTTTTCACCTTCGCATGGGCTAGGGGCGCTTCGAGGATACATCCGTACTTATGATTCCGTGAGGTTTTCACCTCACATGGCCATAGGAAATGTATTCCCTGAACTCAATCGGTATGAGCCTATAATGGGTGAGGATTGATGAATCATTGGTTCGGTACCTTTTTTTTTAGAACTAAACCACATATAGTGAACCTTAAGAGCCCACCTTAGGTAGGGCCATGCTAAACCTTAGTGGCTACCTATATAGTGGTTTGACATTTTCACTTGCTTTGGTTACTTTTATATGATACTAACTTGTTTTATTTTGGTCATATTTGCATGTCATTTCATACTTAAAAGGCGTCGATTCTGTTTTAATTACTAAGTTAGAATGCTTGTTATGGAGAGCAATTTCTTGATAAAGTAGAAGATAATCTGCCGTGCGTATATGGTCGGAGAAGACACAACTTGAGAAGGGGATAGCCTAACGAGAGGGTACATCGTAATTATTGGACTTCACTCACATGGCGTGACACGAATGAGCTCAAGAACTAAGAGATATATGGGCTTGTTGGGATGAAGCAACTAGGCAACTTTTCTACCTTAATTATGGTGATCTACCCTACTTACTCGACATCGAGTGGACAAACACTTGTTTGGGCTATGACTCAATATTGAAATCCAGCTTATAGCTATTTTACATTTGAGGAAGTGGACTTGGTGCCTCTAGTGAAGGAATATCTGACTTTACTTGGATCAAAGGGCTCGGTCGACAAAATTTACTTGAGTACGCTAATGCCGACTTTTGTAAAGAAGTGATGAGTATCTTTGGGATGAGCGAGCATTGGGTCATGGCACGAATTCATTTGAAGGGTGAAGGAAATACATTCCTTGGGTAAGCTTGAGAGACGATGGTGGCACACCCGGATGTTAAGAGGAAAGTTGACATTTTCGCCTAAGTATCTATGGCTTGGTAATTTTTCCCAAGGCTTTGAGACATGTAGATGAAGCGATTATTGATTTGTTCGATCGTCTTGACAAAGGGATTACACGGTACAGCCGATTCTTGAAACATTTAGATCTTTGAACTCGTGCGGAGAGTAGGTGAGGAAGATTCATGGGATGCGCCTGGCCGTTGTTAGGGTAGTTTCATAGCCATTTCTGGAAAGTAGATAGAACTTCTTGTCGGGTTTTTTTGAAGTACTCTCCATTAAAGGAGTTGGCGGCCGCATGGGAGAGATGACATATCGAAGAAGAAGCTGGATCGCTTCTTGAATCTTTAAGAAAAGGATGTGGAATGGAGAGCTCCTTGGTTCGTTCGATGAAATCCTCTACCAGTGTGGGAGTTATGATTGGGTTCCTCTGTTAGGAATCTGGAGAGCCGTTGGGTATGCTCCTTTGCTCTTGCTAAGGCAATACCAATCGAGACAATTTATACCGGTAACGCATGGGTTAGCTCAGTTTAAATTCTCGTATAGTGGGAATAATTTTAAGAAAAGAGTTCGAGAAGTTTCTGATGCATGGAAGCAGATTCACCGAATGAAAAGAGTTGCCATAGGTCTAATGGCAACCCTCGAATATAATACATAGCGGAACAGGAGAGTAAACGATAATATCCGTGGTGACGCGAGGATCTTTGCTTTCGATCGATAGAGGAATACCTGCAAGTAGTCCCTTCTGAGTTGGAGATCATGAAGTAGGACTTTGAAAGTAAAAATTCAGAGTTAGGGAAAAGATAGAATAATTGGAAGAGGAAAAAACGAATTTGATGTTAGATATTGATATCCAGAAATCAGAGGCCGAGAAGCTGAGAAAAGGAAAAAAGAAGGTCGAAGAAGATTTGGATAGCTTGAAGACCGATTACAAGAAGTTCCATCTATAGATGAGGACTGCTGGGCTGGGTAAAACCTCGAAACAATGGCGTCAAGAAGTTCAGGAGGAGAAGACCAAGGTCGACTAGTGGAAGAAGAGATTCCATGGGGCTCAAGCACAAAAGGATGCCCTGAAAAAGACTATGGGTGAGACCCAAAGCGAAAATAAGATACTAAGAACTCGAGTAGCAGAATTAGAAAAGGCATTGTGTCAAAGTCACAACTCTACGGTGAAGTTGGAATCAAGCCTAAGCCAGATTGAAGAGTTGAAGGGAAAGGTGGTGGAGCTCAAAACGATGCTGCAAAACAGTGAACTCCGGATCAAACTATTGGAGGCAAACAACCAGCGAGGGAAAGAACAACTTCAACGATCTCAGAACCAAGTCAGAGAAAGAGACTACCTTATGGGTGAAGCAGTGGCTCAGATACGAGAAGTGGCCGATTATTTACAAACTTTAACGGCTCAGGCTGATGTGTTAAGTATATTTTATGAGTCAAAGTCAGACCAGGGTCGAGAGTTAGCTTTACTTCTTGAGAAAGTTAAAACTTTGGGCATAAAGGCTAGGTCATATATGTGACTCTGTTTTATGTAAAGGATTTTGTTTTTTTCAATAAGTATTTCAAAAGAAATTGAATCAGAATTGACTCCTCTTATTTTTGCATTCATTCATTTGCATTGCATTTCATGCAGTTGCATTGCATCACATCATTTGCATTAAATATCATAAGACAACCCTTTTAATTAGAGGTTATATTATAGTTATCCTGGAACACGCTATTACACTAGGAAAAAGCGAAAGCAATAGATCAAAGGATGGAAAAGTTAGAAGCGGTCTGCGAAGGAAATGCAAGACCAAGCTGAGAAGCAGTTGGCTAAGATCAGCGGACATGAGGATCGAGATCTTTGAGTCTAGAGGAGTATGATGAGCAGTTAACACATTTGTTGACTCGAGGGCAAGATAAAGGAAAGGGCCTATGGGCGATGTTGAAGATGAAAATAGAAATTCGCTTGTCTTCCAAGCTTAGCCCCGAGAAAATTCTCAAGCACAACCACAAGAGTGTCATCAATATCGAGACCTCGGCACCAATCGACACCCACACGATAAATTTCCACAGAGGCTCGAGCTCCAACCCGGGGGGTAACCTGACAAAGTCGATGGTCCCTGATTTCGATGATGTAGCAGAAGAGGAAAAAAAGAGGGTAGAACTCCCAAAAGAGTTTGAGGATCGCTGCAAATGGCTGGAAGAGAAGCTTAAAGCATTGGAAAGTCTTGATTATCAATGCGAGGTGGATGCCGAGAAAGTGAGTCTAGTTCCAAATCTAGTACTTCCTCCGAAGTTCAAGATGCGGAGTTTGAAAAGTACAATGGGACTAGGCGCCACCGAGGCTCATATTACCATGTTTTGTCGGAGAATGACGGGATATGTCAACAACGACCGATTGTTGATTCTTTTTTCGAGATAGTCTGGTGAAATTGCGATAAAATGGTACAACCAATTTGAATTATCGTAAATTAAATCGTGGAAGGACTTAGCACAGGCTTTCATGAAGCATTATGGCCACATAACTGATATAGCGCCTGATAGAATCACGCTGCAAAATATGGAAAAGAAGTCGGTCAAGAGTTTTAGGAAATATGCCCAGAGGTCAAGGGAAGTCACTACACAGGTCCAACCACCGCTGCTGGGGAAGGAAATGATCATGCTGTTTGTTAATACCCTAAGAGCACATTTTATCAATCATATATTGGGGAGCGCGTCTAAGAGTTTTGCGGATATAGTGATCTCTGGCAAAATGATAGAGAATGCGATAAGGTGTGGGAAAATAGAGGCTGGGGAGAGTATAAAAAGATCGGCTCCTAGAAAAAGGGAGAATGAAGTGAGTAATGTAAGCTCGGGTTATCCGGACCCATTCTTTGTTAATCAACCAAAAGTAGTGGGCAAGAGCCCTATCAAGACAAGAGCCCAACACGAGGCGGAAGACCGAGAAGTTTCGGTTTACTCCTATACCTGTGACGTATAGGGAGCTGTATAAAACTTTGTTTGATGCGCACACCGTAGCCCCATTCTACTTAAAGCCGTTGCAACCTCTATATCTCAAGTGGTATGACACAAACGCTCAATATGAATACCATGCGGATGTAGTAGGTCACTCGATAGAAAATTGTACTTCATTCAAAAGGCTAGTTGAGAGACTTATCAAAGCGGGAGTGGTAGAGTTCAATGACGCTCCTATGGGAGGAAATCCGTTACCTAATCATACGGATAAGGGGGTAAACGCGGTAGTTGAGAACAAGGGGAGAAGACCAAGCAAAAAGTCGATGAGGTCAGAACCCCATTGAGGGAAGTTTGGAAAGCAATGCAGAAAATGTGGTTAGTTCTGCAGGGAAATATGAATAGATCTCGAGATGCAAGGAACTACTGTGAGTTCCATGACAAGGAAGGCCATGGGATCCAACAATGCAATGAATTCAGAACCCTAGTATAAGGGTTAATGGATAATAAAGAGCTAGAGTTCTTTGACTTTTCCAAAGAGGTGGATGTATGCGCCATAGAGGGTGGGTCGGTAGAAAGGATCCCTAAAGTCAACCTCTCAACAGTGATTATCACACGGCCAAGGGTCAATGAGGTCGGAGTAGAAATAGCACCGACGGTTGAAATTAAAAATCCCGTGACCTCTCCTTATAAGGATACACCGATGGTCGTAATCAGAAAACCCGTAATTTCTCCTTATACAAGGATTGTAATTGAAACCGTGACTTTTCCTTATAAAGATGACAAGAGGTACCTTGGAATTACAATTACCTTGTGACAATTTTCGGGAAAGAATTGCCAAGACACCAGGCCAGTGAGTCCTCTATGATGAGAAGGGAGGCGAGAAAAGAACCATGGTTAATGAACCAATATGAGAGGATGAGGTAGGGAGTTTTGAAGTTTAAAACCACAGTGAAGTCTGAGTGTTGTGGAGCGATTCATAAGTAGTCGGACGCACATCGGTATTAGTCTTACTACTAAACTCGAGGAAGAACAAGTAATGCACTAATGAAAGCGTTGAACCAAATTTATGTTCTTGATGACATTTGGTAAATAAATTTGGACCGTCTTGTAAATAACATAAGCGCAGATAATTTCATCTCGTTCGATGATGATGAAATACCGCAGGGGGCATGGGATCTACCAAGGCTTTGCACATCACTACCGATGCAAAGGGTATACCTTGCCGGGGTATTAATTGACAACGGATCGACCTGAGCGTTTGCCCTTATCTACTTTGGACGGGGTTACCTATAAATGACTCTCACATGAAAACATGCCAAAATATAGTGAGAGCATTCGATGGCATAGAGAAAAGTAATGTGGAGGATTGAGATACCCTCCTAATTGGGCCAAACACGTCGAGGTAGATTTCCTCGTGATGGACATCAAGCCTTCTTATAATTGCTTATTGGAGAGGTCGTGGATCCACTTCGGTGGGGCTGTACCATCGTCATTGCACTAAAAGTTAAAATTGGTGACGGAGGTGGTTGATAACCATAAGCGCAGAGGAGGATATCATCGCGTCCGTTACTAGTAATGCACCGTACATAGAGAATGATCACGGAGGCCATAGAGTGCTCCTTGGTCATGAGTTTATAAATCGACTTTCATCGATGAAGGTGGCAAGGTCCGGTGCAAAAATCTCTGAAGCCACAAGGATGGGCCTACGGTGACGGTAGGAAAAGGAGCATTACGAAAGGGACTCAAAAATACCTTGAGGGCCGGTTAGAGTGCGGATTGGTTAACAAACATGATCGCTTTGGTCGGGGGTATAGGCTAGATACTAAGCAGAGAAAGGAGGAGTTGGAAAAAAGCGTGAGAGGCGGAGGCACGCGATTGAATGGTCTTGAGATCAAATGGGGTTCGATGACTTTTCCCCATATATCTAATACATTAGTGTATCGGAGGAATTATCCATTCGGGGTTAGAGATTGTGAATAGAGAAGCAGTGAAGACATGATGAGAACTTTGAACATCAATCTTGTGGTGAAGGAAGTTCGAGGAGAGGAAACTTAGCGGGTATTAGCCCTTACGAGCTGGGAGTGTTACGGACAATTTGGATGCGGAAGAAATTCTGTAGTTTTAGGACTAAAAGCAGTAATACTCAAAACACACTTGTTGTTTCAAGCCTAGGAACAATAAGAATCTTTTGTGAAATAGGCATGTTCACGCATCGTTATTTTCAATAAAAAGTGCATTTTTTCTTCCATTCCGTGCAATTATTCTTCTACTTCTATTCTATTACATTTATAATCATAACACATGAATAAGTCATTCTTAAATTCATTTTCATTGAATATTCTTTCATACCTACCATAGGTCCCCGGATATCGATGTCATGAACAACATTTATTCTGAACCTGAATTTTCGATGAGCAAGACATGTGCCTAGAAGAACCTCGGGACTTTACAGATAACGGAGATTGTATTATATCCCAGATTTGTTAAGGATGGTAGAAGCGGGAAGAAAAGTGATTACGCCTCACAAAGAGACAATTGAGAATGTGACTCTGAAGGAAGGGAAAGAGGTGAAAATTGGAACCCTCATCACCAAGGAAACAAGGGAGGACCTCATTAGACTTCTCTTAGAGTTCAAAGATGTCTTCACGTAGTCATATCAAGACATGCCTAGGTTGAGCACTGATATTGCGGTACACTGTATCCCCATAAAGAAAGATTGCAAGTCGGTCTAACAGAAGCTCCGAAGAATGAGACCCGATGTTGCGGTGAAAATCAGAGAGGAGGTCAAGAAGCAGTTTGACGCTGGGTTCTTGCGAGTTGTGAAATATACGGAATGGGTAGCCAACATTGTCCCCATTCCTAAGAAAGATGGGAAAATGCGAATGCGTCGACTCTGAGAGACCTAAACAAGGCCATTTAAAAGACAACTTCCCACCGCCTCACATTGACACTTTGGTGGATAACATGGAGGTTTTTCATTCTTCTCATTCATGGATGGTTTCTCAGGATACAATCAAATAAAGATGCATCCTGAGGACATTGTAAAGACTACCTTCATAACCTTATGGGGAACTTTTTGTTACCAAGTGACGTCGTTTGGGTTAAAGAATGCGGGGCAACATATCAAAGGGCCATGGTAACCTTGTTTCACGACATGATGCACAAGGAGATTGAGGTCTCGTCGGCGATATGATCGCAAAGTCTCGAGCGGAAGGGGATCATGTGCAAGTTTTGAGAAACTATTTCTGAGGTTGAGGAAATTTCAGCTGAAACTCAATCCAGCCAAGTGTACTTTCGGGGCTCGATCAGGGAATCTACTTGGTTTCGTGGTCAGTGAAAAAAGAATTGAAGTGATCCGGATAAAGTCAAGGCCATGCAAAATTTACCTCCGTCGCGTACTCAAAAGAAAATCCGAGGCCTTCTAGGAAGACTAAATTACATCGCTCGGTTCGTCTCGCAATTGACTGAGAAGTGTGATCCCATATTTCGTCTTCTTAAGAAACACAATCCAGGTATTTGGGACGATGAATGCCAAAAGGCATTTGACAAAATTAAATGATACTTGTCTAATACTCAGATTGGATGTTTGGGCGACAATGAAGAAAATAATTCTTTAGGAAGGGGATCCGTTGGAATTACTTTGGGTGAAATAAAATCCCTTGGAAAGTTAGTTTTGGAACAATTGGGAGGAATATCAATTCACCTCAGTGGGAAAACTTGATTGGCCACCAACCCATGGAGAACGAGCAAGATAAAGGGATCCAAAGAGTATTTATAGATCCTATTCAATTGCAAGAGGAAGGGGACTCCTTGGTAATATATTACCAGGAAGGGAAATGATCCCAAAAATGACGGCTTAAAAAGGAATTAGTTTGGGGAACTTAAAAAGAAGGAGGTTTGAAGATTTTATCTTTTAACTCCGGAAAACAGAGGTGCTTGGCCACTAAGGGTTTCAATGGGGAAAATTAGAGGGTAAGCCCGAGGAAGGAGGTGAAGCCCAAATCCAAATGAGATTTATGGAGACTCCGGCCCCTTCATTTCTGTTAATTTCGGGCCCCAAGGGGGAGGAATTATTCCAATTCCCCTTTTGGACATGTTTACGGGTATTGAACTTTATCAAATTAAAAACGAAAAATGACAAGGGGGAACAATTTTGAAAAAGAGCAATACTATGCTAGGGAAAAAATACAAATTAACAAAAAGGGAAGGAAAGATCGTTAAATTAAGAATTTGACCTAACGAAAATAAGGAAGGGTCGAGGGTAATAAAAAATCAAGGTTTAAATGGGGAACAAATTCATGAAAATTCCATTCCTCCGATGAAAGGGAACCTTTAAGGCAATCCCGTTGGTTTATGGGAGGACAATTTCCATTGGTTGTCCCTTCACCTTTTATGGTGAATTGGTGGCTTTCAATTGAATGACAATTGAATCTAAAAGAAAAAGGCTAAACCATCGTTCAATTTCGGGCATGATTTTTACAATGAAAGCCTATATTCCATGAAGGAGATTTTTGAAAGATCCTTACGGCGGTATGCCTAAGGAAGGATTATGTTGAAAACCTTTAAACTTTGAACTAGGGATGGGCGAAAATCCCAAAATCAATTAAGGACCTAAAAGTACTTCCGAAAAGGGAAGAAAACCTCAAAAGCGCTTATTAAAAAAAAAGGAAGGGGAAAAATGGTTTGGGACCAAAGGGTTTGGTTGAAAATTAAAAATGGCTTTTATGAAATTTCGTGATGGGGCAACTTCCCTTTCGGGTTTAAAGGGAGGAGAATTTTGGCATGAAAAGTTGGATCTTCACTGTTGTCGAATGGTTTGATGGAAAAGAAAGTCTTTTGGATATGGGCAATTGAATCTTTTTGGAAGAAAAGGCTAACTTTTGCATGGAATTGTTTTCGCCAATTATTTTCGGGTTTTACCAATAAAAAGTTTTATTATTTCATAACTTTTAAGCATTTCCATTGAAAAGACTTGAAAATAATGCCTAAAGGAAGTTTTAAGTTTAAAGAAAGCCTTTTTTGAAAAAGCTTTTTGAACTACGGGAAAGGGCGAAACACAAATCCGGTAATTTGACTGTAAAATATTTTGAAAAGGGGCCCCAGGCCACCTTAAAAAAAGCTGATAAAGGGAAAAGGAACCATGCTTTGACCTTTGAATTAAAACTAAAGGGCTTTTATGACACCTTTGAATGGGCCCCATAAACAATTCTGGGTAAGTTAAGGAAATGTACAAAATTGTGGGATTCGAAAAATAAATTTTATCTTCTAGAATGGGTGAATCGATGGTCTTAAGGGTGGGGCGTAAAAAGCGGTTTATTCCGGCATGGGCACTTTTATCTTTTTGGCAGTGGGGATAAGTTCTCCTTATCTTTTGATAGGGTGGAAGTTTTTCTTTGGCTCAATCAAAACCCGGGTTTTTCCAGGGAATTAAAATAGGGTTTATTCTTCATAATCCAAGCTTTCCCGGGAGGTGGGCGAACAAATATGCCTTTCTTGGGGAGTAATAAAACAAATCTCTTTTATAAAGGGTAAACGACTTATTTAGGATCACGGTTAAGCCTTACCCATGGATGGGGGCTAAAATGGCAATCTTATCTCTTTGGTAGGGTGAACGGACAAACAGACCACCTTAAATAAACGGCAAAACAAATTTACCCAAGGGGGGTTAAAAATGGATTTATTCTCTGGCTGGCTCGCATCTTATCTTGGGGGTGGGCATCAAGACATCCTTATCTTTGACATGGGCCTAAAAAAACCTTATTCCCGGAGGGTAAAGGGGGTCAGAGTAGATTTTATCTCCCGGGGGAGTGGGCGGATCGAATTATGCCTTACCCGGTAAGGGTCAGGTAAATGGCGGATCTTATCTCCTTGGGGGTAAAGGAATCAAGCGGATCCTATCTCTTTGAGGTGGGCGGATCGAAAACCAGGCTTATCCGGCGGGAGTGGAGTTAGAAGAGATCTTATCTCCGGCGGTGGGAACAAAAATTCCTATACCCCCAATTGGAGGGTGGGCGGGCAAAAATAAAGGCGGAAATCTTTTTATTCTCTTCGATAAGAGCGAGAAGCAGGGCCCTTAAATCCGAGCCCATTCCAAGACAAATAAAATAAAGCCCTTTAACTCCAGCCCATTAAACCCAAAAAAATGGACTAACCCTCTTGAAAGTGACAAAAAGCAGAAACCTATTGGTAGTAGGCCCCATGGATTTATAGCCTTACCCGGGAGAAGGAAAAAGTAACCAAAAAAGGAGATTTTTTTTTTTGGAGGGTAAAAGGAAAAACAAAACTAAATTTTTTAGAATAAAAGAAAAAACCAACTTATATGGCGAGGTTGGGAAAAATGCGAAAAGGTTCTTTTTTACCTTTTAGGATCTTTTTCCAGTTTGCCTCAAATTTTACTTTTCTTAAAAGTTTAAAATAAAATAAAGGAAACTACCTGGTAGGAGGTGGCGGGATTCGCCCTAATTTAATCTAAGGGGTGGGGCATGGAGATTAAGTTTTGGTTTTAAGTGAAGGGGAGTTTTGGGAATTTTTTTTGAAGGGAAAAGGGAATAAAAAATTTTTTCTTAAAGGATGGGAACAATCTTTCCCTTTGGGGGTGAATTTCCAAATGGAAAATTTACTAAGCCCATTTGTGAAGCAGACCAAAATTTCCCCTTTTACCCCGAATCGGTGAGGGATGGTTAAAGGAATAAGTTTCAACCCAAGATTTGGGCAAAAAATTTGGCCTTTCCTTTTATTTCTTTCAATTTTGCCCAAAACCATTTTAAGATTTGCCCGGAAGCATTTTACCAAAATTAAAATTAATTCCCAAAATTTAAAGTTCATTTAAACAATTAAACCACAATTTTTTTAAATTAGATTAACCTTTAATTAACAAAACTTTTTAACAAAAAAAACTTATTTTCTTATTATTTTATTTCTATTTAATTACACTTCAAGTTTCTTCTTTAAAAAACAAACCAAAAAATTAAAAAAAACACAAGAAATTTTTTTATTTTTTTTAGATTTTTTATTATAAAAAAACAAAATCATTTTAAATTTTATTTTTATTAAAAGAAAAAAATTTAATAAAAGAATTTTTTAAAGATTCATATTTTAAAATATTTTCTAATTTTTGATATTAAGGACATTAATCATTCAATACGGTACCAATTTTGAGCGCTATGAGGTGCTAATCCTTCCTTGCACGTGAATCGACTCCGGACCCGTTTTTAAAATTCAGAGACCAAAATATTTTCTAAGTGGCCCAATCGCACTACAAAAAAGATTGGTGGGGACTCCGTTTTTTTTTTAAAGTCGGCCCATTTTCCAAACAAAAAAATGGTTTGATAAAGAATAATAATAACAAGAGTAATAATAATAATAATAAAAGTAAAAATGTGATATAACAACAATGTTCATTAAATAGCAATAAATCAATTAGAAGGAAAAGCATAAAAAAGAAAAAAATAAGGACAACCAAATAAATAAACTAAATAATAATAAAGATAAATAATAAATAAATATAACATTAGATGAAAATAAAATTCTAATATAAAATATAAATAAATAATAAAATAAATGGGTAAATAAATAAAATAAATGAAAATGTAAACGGATTGAAATTGATTAAATGAAGGTGAAATTAAAATTAAAATAAAATCAGAGGAACAAATTATAAATAAAGAAAAGAAGAGGGTTGAATGCATGGCCAAAAGGAAACGCAGCGTGAAATCAAGAGGATCTGGATGGGAAGTTATCCCTATGCCTGTGTGTAGCGAGGGTCGAGGACTGATTGAAAACTCAATAAAGTTATTAGGTAAAATCTATGAAGACTAAAATAATGAAAAGGGCGATTGAAAGTCAAAAGTAAACAGGGGACTAGAATCGCAAATAGCCCGTTTGGGCTTTAAAACACGCGAATCCTCTAAACTGGTCGGGTTGGGTGCACTAATGGCTTAATCTGGTGCCGTTCTCTATTTTATTTTAATCGAATTTTTTTACATTCATTTTAATGTTTCGAAAAAAATCAAGGCCCTTTCCCATTCTCTCTCAATCCTCTTTTCGACCCGACGATCGGCTTCTTCCTCCAGACGTCAGACCACCGCACCACCACCAATCGGTGGCTAGCGATGCTCAAGGCTGGATTTTAGGCCCTCCTTCAAGCCCTGTGAAGCCTCGGCGTCGGCACCAAAACGAAGGGGAGAGGGCTTTGGCACCCTTTCAAACCAAGTTCGACGACGGAGGGAGCACTGACGCAGCTGCGGTCGTGGAAGCTTGGTGAGGCTCTTCCCCTTTTTCTTTTACAATTTTTCTATTTGTAAAAAGGTTTAAAAACAAATAATATATAAAAAACAAAGGTATGCACGTTGTATCACAGACAATAAAATCGGAAGGATTAAAATCAACCTTCTTTTCTTTGATTTACGATGGTTCGATTTTCTTTTTCTTTTTTTGAATTCGAAAAAATCCCCCACCCCTTAACACTGATGTTTCTTCATTCTTATAACCGAGATTGAAAAGAGAAAAAAATAAAAAATACAATATGTTTTGCTACTGTTTTGCTTTCTGTCATTTCTCCCTTTTTGTTTTGCAGGTTTTCGACGCAAGTGGAGGGGTCGGTGGTGCTCTGACAGTGGCGGTAGAGCAGAGGCAAGTGGCTAGGGTTTGTGTTTTTGTTTTTTTCTGATTAGTTTTGGTATTGGGCTAGGGTTTGGGCTTGTATTGGGTTATGGGTCTTATGGGTTTGCTTAAATGGGCCCCGGGCAATTTGGGCCTTCTACACTCACCTTGGACAACGCCATCTTTACTGTAGTAACTCTTTCTCTTTCTCTCTTATGAATATATAAAGATTTTTCTTTTACTACTGGAACTTCAGTTCTTGGTTAGTTATTCATAGGATTGCTTGTTCTTGATTCTTGTGTTGTTCAAGCAAAGAATGATTGGGAGTTAAAAGCTTTTTATCTTGAAAACCTTATAAAGATTCAAAATGTTCGTGTGAGAATTATTGTATGGGTAGATATATACACCTATACGTACATTATATATATTATCATTGTGTAATAGAGTAGAATAAATAGATTAATCATTGCGGTTGCTTGATATTTGTAGTGTCAATGTGAAGAGCGATCCTATATCGACTCGTAGGTCCCTCTTTAATTTTCCAGCGGTGAATGTCCGATGCGATGGATGCAAAGGCACATTGGCGGCGATTTGTAACATCATTTCTATGCCTCTCTTTTGTTTCCATGATTTTGTTTATCAACACTATCTCGATTACTCGTCCTTTAATAAGATTAACTTATTTTTTTGTCTTCTTTGTTTTCATTTTACGCTTGATGGTGATAGGCCTCTCCCTTCATGTGTATATTGGCTTTGAAATATTGAATTATATTCAAATTAGAATGAAAAAGCGGTGGTCGATGCAGGATGGTTACTTGTATTGGGATGGAACCGGTGATTAATGCACCACCCTGGAGAAAGGCGATGAATTACCCAACTCTAAGTTCACTAAGGATGCAAACTTTTCTACTGAGTCTGGTTTTGTTTTTCATTTCGGGATGTATTGTTGGTTTTGTGCTTTATTTGGTTCATTGAGTACTCATCAAGATATTGGACCCGATTATAATTGCTATCATCGAGATAATTTTCATGGATTTTGTTTCCAAAACCAGATTATACAAGTGAGCATTGCTTTAAAAACATTGTTTTACATTTGTTTAGTATATAAATTGATCATTTTATCTTTCTTTCTCATAAAACTTAATATCTATGTATGTATTTTATTCTAGCATTTGGTGTTATAAATATGTATGATGAGACATCAATGCCACTCTTGAAAAAACCCGCATGCATTTGAGCAACGTAAAAGAAAGACAAAATAAACCCCCAAAAATAAGCAATTTATATACTAAACAAATGTAAAATAATGTTTTTAAAACGCATAAAATATGCTCACTTGAATCAGTTTCCCAGCAAAAGATGTTGGCTTTGGCAACAAAATCTATGAAAACTGAAACACCCCAAACCCGGCCCACGAGCCTTGACCGGATCTGGTATGTTCCCTGTAAACTGTTTCAAATTCTTTTGTTACTTAGGAAAAACTTGTGTGTTTTGAAAGAGAGATTGTTTTGGGTTGGGCTTGAGTTGAAAACAAGTTTATTTCATTATTAAAGTCCTTTACTTTAGGTGACAAAACATTTAGGGTTTAGTTCATGAATTTACTTAATCTTTTAATAAATAAAAGTTTATAAGCATAAAAATAAAAGCAAAGTAAAGTAATTCTACTATGGCCTTATTACATCAAATAATTCCCAAAATTTGAATTCAAAATACTTAAAATAAAATAGTCCAAATAAAATAAACTTCTTCTTGAGCATGGCCATCCCTAAGCATCTAGGGCCGGTCCATCACCGATCATCACCGAAAATATTCCCAACTGGTGAGTCAATGACTCAATGTGTACAACAACTAAGTCATAATAGAATCAGCATACAAATGATACACATTCAAATCATAGAATACAATTAATGATGCATTCCCAAACCCAAACTGATTGTCCATCCGCTACACACCCCTGCACCGCCAACACACCTGGGACTACTAAGTCGACCCTCCTTCCGCTACATTCCAAATTGCGGTCTTAGGTCATTGATTCGTGGTCTTAGGTCACCACGCTTAGATTATCTGTGGTCTTAGGTCACCACTTTCGGATATCATGGGCTTAGGTCCCCACATTCGGATATCGTGGGCTTAGGTCCCCACATTGATTCATCGTGGTCTTA
This sequence comes from Gossypium rotundifolium, assembly GCA_025506655.1. NCBI lineage: Eukaryota > Viridiplantae > Streptophyta > Magnoliopsida > Malvales > Malvaceae > Gossypium > Gossypium rotundifolium. The sequence goes on from CP106723.1 coordinate 134,392, forward strand.
GGTCACCACTTTTCACTTCCCTTTCAAACAAACCCATATGCCCTATAACATATTATGCAATTACATGCCACAATTCACATTCTTAACATATTCTCATGTTACAAATAACATTTTCATATTCCTAGTAGGAGTAGGAAACGACTGCACAGTACTTAGTACCATAACATGGTACCTTAGCCACTTTCATATTCTTAATATCACATATATTAATTAAACATAGCCATAACACATATTATGAAATAGTGTGGGTACACACATTCTTAATAATACATTTAATTTAAACATAGCCATGAACCTATCAAAACTTAGGTAGGTACACACCGATTTGCTTAATCTAATTCCTTGAAATCCCGAAATCGATCACGCCTTAGATCTCAAATTCTACATTTGATTAATCACTTACTACTTTAATAAAAAGCCATTCGCCATAAATCCAAATCCTAGTAGGATTAGTATTCTTAAAACTTACCTTAAAATTCTCAAATCCAAATCCTTGTATCCATCTATCGAAATCCCTATAACTACATGTTAGATCAATTTCTAACATTTATTCACAACAAATAACCCTTAGCAGTATGTTAAATATGACTTACCTTAGATTCTTAAATCCCAAATTCACCGAATAACTAGGAACACGCGCTTATGGTGTACCTTCGGAAAAGAACTTTCCTTCCTTGTAGTCGACACTTAGTAAATCCCAAAGATCTCCTTACTTTAGGAATCGACAATCCTTGCTTGAGCCTTTAACAATATTCGCTATGGCCTTGATGTGGATTAAAATTTCGCTTCTTGATGAACAAGAGAGGATTTTTGTTTTTTTTAAAGAAAGAAGAGGAAGATATAAAACTTAGGAAAATTCGGCAAGACTAGGGGATTCGCTTTCGCTTTGTGAAGAATTGAAAAGAGAAAGAAGAACAATGATGAGAGAATTTCAGAGAGAAGAGAATTTGCTTAAGAAATTCGGCAAAGGAAAAGTGAATGAATGAATGGCCCTCTTTTCCTTTTATAGCCAAATTTACTAGGCTAGAGTCCCTTACTTGGCCACCACTCTTCTTTATTTGATAGCTTTATCTCTTTAATTTAAAATAATTAAAGAAATATCCTTTATTATCTCTTATCTCTTAATAAAATAATACTAATAATAATCCTCTTTTATCTCTTCCTTATCTATCAAAATAAAAGGGATAAATCCATATTTATCCATCTATTATCTCTTCAAAAAAATAATCCAATTTAAATCCTTTATTTATCCCATTAATTGTCAAATTTAAAGGAATAAAACTCCCTTTTCTAGAAGCCTTGCCGTCCACCTCTTACGCTCGAAGCAAAAATAAAACTCCTTTTATTTGCTTCCCAAGTAACTCGAACTCGTGCCCAACACCCTTGCATGTGGACCATTTTCGAGGCCCAAGTGGCATCTTCAGGCCACTTTTCCAAGTTCGTTTTTGGGTCAAATTTCACGTGCTTTTTATTTTAGGGTCACCTGGCCCTAAGTTACCCTTTGAACTTTAAAATTCGACATTTCGTGGTCATTTTTAAGTTTCCAAAAATTTTCGCGCGGCTCTGTAAACTTGACATTTCCTAAGTTTCCAAAATGTTTACTTTCCTCTTTTAGCTTAGTTTCCAAAATGTTTACTTTCCTCTTTTAGCTTAGTTTCCAAAATGTTTACTTTCCTAATTTGCTTAGGTTTCCAAAAATTGTCATTTTCCTATTTTCAACTCCATACATTCTCAGGTTTCCAAAATTATTCCAAATTTATTCCAAAACACATAAAACATGTCTTTTCGTACAATTAGGCCAAAATGCATAGGCCCTTTTTAGGATGTTACAAAAACTACCTAAGTTGACATTTATTGTGAAACCAATATAATATTTTGATGAGTACTCACTAGTTAAATAAAGTACAAAACCAACAATGTGTTTTGAAATGAAAAATAAAATCGATCAGAGAAAAGTTTGCATCGTTAGTGAACTTAGAGTTGGGTAATTCACCACCTTTCTCCGATGAGTGGTGCATTAATCACTTGGGTTCCATCCCAATACATCACTGTTTACTTTTTGTTAATGCATCACCGGAAGTTAGTTAGGATCAAGTTGTTAGACTAAGTTCTTGGTTGATACATTATCCAAACTCTTGTATAAATAAGTGAGCTCGGTCCTATTGGGATTATTAGAGTTCAAATCAATAAAAGAAGTAGATCCTATTTTTTGTTGAGTTTTCTTTGTGGTAGATCTAAACATGGTACCAAGTGCATCTCTTTTTTTAATGAGTAGAGAGGTTTTCTTTGTTTCTTGGTGGTGATCATCTTTCTTGGTTCAATATTTCAAAGATCAATTTTAATGGTTCCGTATAGATCCCGGTCATGGTGGACATTCTTCCTCGAATGCAGTGATCAACTTCACACTCCTAATTCAGATCCAGGTTGCAAGTTCATGTCGATTGGTCAAAAGAATTCAAACAATTTCCCAAACATGACACGGTTAAGCTCACCGAGAATAATTTTCTCTTGTGGAAACATCAAATTATGCAAAGAATATGTGTTATAATCCTCATCATATTTCTCAATTTAGATCGATGCAGATGGGAATCGGTTGACAATCCGATTTTTTCCATATAAACAAAGAAGATAAGCTTTTGGCCTCCGGTTACTTTCCACTATATGTGATGAGATTCTCTCTGACTTAATAAATGCCAAAACTAGTTATGATGTAGTTATGACCATCGAAAGAAAGTTTACAACTCATTCCAAGATTAAACTTTCAAGTCCGAGACATGTCAGATTCTCAAAAGAAGGGCATTGTCTATCAAAGAATATTTGTGTTAGTACAAATCTCCGTGAGGAAAATCTCGAACACACGAACGAAACTCGAATGTAAGAAAAATAGGACAAGGTTCCAAGGCGTGTATCAAATCACTATCTTTAAGGTTATATTCGCCCCACCTATCTTCTTGTGCAAATGAGTTCCAAGTAAATTAACCTCGAGGATACAATGAAGCCAATGGCTATTTTGCGTTTAATCGATTTGAGAATAGCCCACTACACATTGAGCAATGTATGACAAGAAAACCAATTTCTATAAAGGATTTCTGCAGTAATACTTTTTAGAACAATCTAACAATATTAGAAAATTTGAAAAGTAACAAATTAATATGAAAAGTAACCTACTTAACAAATTAATATGAAAAGTAACAAATTAATATGAAAAGGATTTCTGTGGTAATCCTGACAGAACGGATAATGAAAAGTAACCAATCAAGTGTGTTCTTTTGGGCTGGATCATCTGTCTATCAAAAGAAAATTTGAAAGATTCAAACTACTTAACAAATTAATATGCAAAATAGGAATGAAATGGAAGTAATGAGACGAGTTCTTACCTGGGGCGGCTTCATCAGCTCCGCTGAAACATATTGACCGACAACAAGAAGCACAGGTAAAACAAGGTATGACGCAGTGTCATGCCAACCAAATGGCGGTGGCTATTCTGCACGACCATTGCTCCTCATATTAGATAACAAAATTAGATATATGAATCAAAGACAACATGGTCTCCATGCCTGGTTAACAGAAGCTACATCTGAAATCTCTAATTTGCTGTTCTTAATTTAATTCAGCTACATTTTTTCAATCCTTCTCATCAAAGGTGAAGATGCTACTAAGTATGACGGTAATTATAAAGGTTAAACCAATACTATCAATCTTCAAAAAATAGCAGTCGCCTCTCTCACAACTGCTAATAAATATATCAATGCCAAAGAGGCTAAAATAAGTAATAACAGAAAGTCTCTTTAACAACTCCGTACAATCTTGAAAAAAGAAGGAAAGTTGTCACCGACAAGTAAAAGATACAAGAAAAAGGCCAGGTAATCTCAAAACATTGGGATATACAAAATAACAAAGAGATTTATTAGGGGTAAGTTTATTACCACAAATGAATTAAGCCAAGAAATTCCAGACCCGCTTTGTCGAGCAGCAATTGTAGTTGGTCCACCCAAAGAAGGGATCCAAAAGAAACCTTCTGTCAACAGAACCTTTGAGTAAAAATTTCATCAATCAGTGATGAAAGTTATTTAACATGTGAAAGAGTTTCCCAACAACATGCAGAAATCAGAATGCAATGCAAAGTCAACCACTTTATTACTTCATTAGTCACAGTTGAAAGAGCTTGATACAGGCCTATCCAGACTGGAACAGTGGCAAAGTAGGGAAGCAACCTGCAGAGAAGAAGACTTGAGATACTGATGAGCATTGTCCCGTTAAGGTAACAACTATAAGACCTAACATTTCAGTATAAAAGAAGAGCGGCAAAAGGCCTGAAGTGAAAGAATGGCACAAGAAACCTTTGCGTCATAAGTTCATTAATTCATTCTATTTTATAAAATAAATCTAACATTTAAGTTCAAGTAAATTGATTTGAACCTGAAAATGACCCAAAAATTTTAAAACCCTATTTTACCCGACCAAATAGGCCCAACCCTCCGAATTGACAGGTCCACATAAAATCTATGGAACATCTCGGAGACTTTAACCCAAGATGCTTGGATGTGCTTCCCAGAAGTTCTGCTCAATTATATTACAATGTTCTGTAATTATTTTAGCTTCCCTTTCTTAACAGAAGAAGCATCATTCTCTAAGATTGAGGTGTTCTCTGTCTGCACAAAAGCCAAATAACTCAGTATAACGTATGCAATAAGCATTTGGAATAACGCTCCAAATGGTGGAGAAGCAACCTTAACCCGGAAAACGGAAGAACCCAGCCGGAACATGACTGGCAATGTATTGTAGTTGATACCAAACTCTTTAAGCAACAATTCGTTTTTCTCGCGTGCTTGAGTGCCCTGCAATTGCAGAACAGATGTGGCTGAGATACCAAGGACATGACGTTATTCACCATATCCTACAATAATTTTATGTATGACAAACAGCATTGTAACCGTAGGATAACACAAACATAAATATAGGAACAGTCTTGCAGCAAACAAAATTCAATAGAGACTGTCAATAAACTGAAGAATAATCTTTAGCAAAATACGACGGAATTTAAATAAGTGGAAAGCCACTATGCAAGATTGTCAAACAAGTGAGCTGGAACTGAATGACATATTGTGACCAGAAAGAGACCTTTAGGTAATTTTGAGCTTCGCTTTTGCTTTTTCCCAACTTTATACAGAATTTCAGACAAAAGAATTAGCAATACGGTAAGGTTTTGTTTTAAGCGGTATAATGTCTCAAGCTATCAAAATGCAATTGAAAAAAAAAGTCAAATATCAACAACTATTTTTTAATGTAATTATTTATTTTGGTTTAAATATTTTTCTAACCAAGAAATTAATATTTCATTCTAAGGATTCTTATGGTTTCGAAGCTCCTCCAACTCCACCCTAGACGCTGACAGCGATCCCATAGCCCCCAACAACAATTTAGGATCTATTTTGCATAGGGATCAGATGGTAAAAATGAGAGTGCCCAAGTGTCGTAACCAGGCTTTGGGGCGGACACCCATCTCGCAACGCTTGCGAGTAATGACCACTCATCATATCCCGTTTGCTGCCTGAAGGATCATTCTTTTCTCCCCGGGGGCGCTTCTATTTTATACTAGATGTCAGCTATTTGCTTTCCGTCTCTAGGCAATGTGGGTTTACACAAACTTTATAAAGTAAGAAGACTTTCTCATATTTACTGCTACAATATTCATTTTTAACACAAACAATAGAGGATATAACTCAACAATCTTTATCAGCCGATTAGAAATTAGACTCTGAGTTCATATAATACCAATTTAATTAAATGTCAAATTCCACCTATCAAACTATTCGATTTCAATTATCATTTTTTTAACCTTGTAATATAAACGACGCTTTTAAAAATTTATAAAATACACCAAGTAAAATCAATAAAATCACATATAATACATATAATTTGGAACTAACATATATTCCACTTACATTAATGTAAAATTAAAAAATTTACACTTTTTTACCCTAAAATAAGTGATATTTTAAATTGATTTATTTTTATCTAAGGGTCAAGAAAAATGTAAAATCCTTTAATTTTACACCTTAGATTTATTTTCATATATATAACATTTTTAATTTATTGATATATATAGTGTCACCTAAAACCAAAAATATAAACCATTTAAGTTATTAATACTTGTTGGATTGTGGTATGGAATTCAATGATCGTTAAGTAAAGTCTCGCGTCTGAAATTTGTGAATGAAAAAACATCATTATAAAAACTTTACCTCACTTAATTTTAATTTTAATGTAATTAAGTAGAAAATACCGATATTTCTTTTAAAGAAAACCCCTTAAAAGTCCAACAAAATGATGCCTGTATTAGAAAAAGCTAATGATAGTTGTGGTGGTATTGAGCTCGAGAAGTTGACAAGAGGATAATGCCATTTAGCACATTTAAACTCATGTCTTCCTGTATTAATAATAATATTCACACCAATCGAACTAAGACATTCTTAACTTTTTTTATACACTTCAATTCACTTTTTTATGCTTTTAATTTGGGACAAAAGATAAAACATAAAATATAATCTCGATAGAAAAACAAATATTTGAGCCTAACCGCTTAACTTAAGCAAAAAGTTAAAATTCCAAAATAACATCTTATTTCATATTATATGATATGAAATAATAGTTTTGTTAATTTATTTATTTAAATTGATTTTTATTTATTTTTAAACTCCAAATTTACATTTTATTTCATATTGTATATATAATAGCTTCATTAATTTGTTTATTCAAAAAATATTATTTTTTAAAGAGAAAGGTTATAAAAAAGATGGAATTTTGCATATCATGTACTAACATTTGTTAGATCAGTAATACGTAATTCGATATTATAAGTAAAATCTCAAATTTAAATATTATAGATGAAAAAATATTGGAAGAATTAATTTTTATTTAAAGATACAAGCCCTTAGACTATGAATTTAATTGTATCACATATTAATATAACTTGATTCTACACTAGTAATAATCACTACTAAACCATTGTATAGTTCTTTCATTTCTATATTTTTGTATAAAATAAATCACTAAACCATTTTAAATGTAACTATTAGGATCTAAATCGTAATAGTTTGACTTTGAGAATTTGTACTATTTTGTGTCTTGAAGCATCATCCGATTAATCTTTTATCAATGTCTATCAACTACGTTTTAAAGTCATAAAGTCGCAAAGTCATATGTTTTAATCCAAATTAATCCGATCGACTTGTAATGTACTTATATACCTTTGAGAGTAAGATTAACATATTTTTGTCCCTTGTTTAGTGTTTTCACCTATAGTTAGAACTAGACAACCCGATGTCCCTATGAGAAGGTTTATATTGCATACATAAGTTCCTTCATTTTATTACTTTTTTGGGTTGAAAAGTTAGGTTTTTGAATAAAAATGGCGACTTGCGTGATTAGTAGCATACCATTGTTGGTTTTAGCATTAAAAACAAGGATTTTATGGCCGACGCCAACATTTTTACGCAGAGAAACTAATCGTGAGCATCTTTGATGTGCTATAAAACATTGTTTTACATTTGTTTAGTATATAAATTGCTTCTTTTTCTTTTTTTTCTTTCTCATAAAACTTAATATCTATGTATTTTGTTTGTAGCATTTGGTTTTAGTAATGTGCTTGATCAAGGCTTAGTCGACTAATGCTACCGTAAAAGCCCGCATTTTATGTTGGGTCAAGGTCAATTTCACTTCACTATAGCTTTTGCAATTGATTATGCTTATGACAATCATCCATCACCTACAAATAGAATGTTCAACATATTTTCTGAAACCAAGAATTTGGGTTAGAAAAGTATATTATTCAAAGGGCAATAGTTGTGTTGAATTATGAACTCCATGCAACACAACCTTTGATGCTATTAGTTTATGCAAACCAAGTTCTTTAACTTGCCATTTTGAATCCAATGTCAATGTAACTTAGTTTGGTTTATTTTGAACAATGTTAGGTAGATATTTCATGTCATTTTGATGGTGACTAGGCTGATCATATCAAGTAAGATTAAGCTTGCAAGTTTTGTATTTCAAGTTTCCATAAGTTTAGGTGGATTAGGTATGATTAGGTATGTTTAGGTAATGACTTGTTGTAATTCACATTGACCATGACTTATATATATAATGGCAATGTATCTTTGGTATTTTGAGTAGTGAAAAAGTTGGATGCAATTTATTTTTCACACTTAAGCTCCATTTTTCCTTAGCTTTCTTTTCTAAAGAAAATTCATCAACTTTCTTTCCTTCTTCAACCTTTTGTCATTTTTTTTTTTGCCTCAAGCCACACTTGCTGTTAGCTGCTAGAAACTCCAACAATTGGTATCTAGAGCTTCATTCTTTGAGGACCTGCTGCTGTTAAGATCAATTTGGAATGGCTTCATCAAGCTTCTCACCGTGCCTTCGATCTTCAATGGAGAAGGTTTTCATATATGGCAAGTTAAAATGAAGACCTATCTTCAAGCTCTTGATCTATGGGAGGTAGTGAACACCGACGTTGAACTGAACCTCTTCGAGCCAACCCAACCGTGGCTCAAATTCGACAAAGATGTCGAGGAGAAGACCAAGAAACATAAAGCCTTGTCATGCATCCAAAATTGTGTCTCGGATGTCATTTTTACAAGAATTATGGCTGTGAGACTCCAAAACAGGCATGGGACAAACTTAAGGAGGAGTTTCAAGGTACAGAAGGACCAGCAAAGAAAGCACTTCTGAATTTGAGGAGAGACTTCAAAACTTGAAGATGAAAGAAGAAGAGATCGTAAAAGCAGATTTCAGACAGGATTATGGTTTGTAAATAAAGATAAGACTCCTTGGTGAGCAGATTTAGTGAAGCAAGGATTGTGGAGAAGGTGCTTTCAACCTTACCAAAGGTATGAAGCAAAATATCTTCCTCGAGGACTCCAAGGACCTCTCAAGCATCACCTTGACCGAATTAATCAATGCCTTTTATGCACAAGAGCAAAGAAGGGCAAGCAGAACGAGAACACCAAGAAGGAGCTTTCAAGCTAAAGCTAGGACTTCTTCACAATCGCCTACAAAGGCAAGAAAACTCGAAAATGTGCCTAAGCTCGATGTCGCAAGGACCAATGATCGCTTTGCAGATTTTGCAAGAAGCCGTGCCATCCGAAGTCAAATGTTGGTTTTACCGATGCGTATGTCAACACCGCAAGAAGAAGGACATGTCGAGAGTTTGCAAGGCAAAAGGCGATCAAGCTAGCTCAACAACAATCTAAGACCGAGGCTCGAGTGGTCAAGGTGGAAGCGATCAAGAAGAAGAAGTCTTTCTTTGTGTCATGCTCAAGTGACCGTAAGATGACTCAAAGCTTGGCTCTTGGACGGTGGATGTACAAACCACATGTCTCCTAATGCACCATTTTCAAAACCTTGGACAGAGTGTACAAACCAAGGTTAAAGTGGCAAATGGTCGGTTCATCAATGTGGGCAAAGGTGATGTTTTGATATCAACTCCAAAGGGTAACAAGGTAATTTCCAATGTGTTACTTGTGCCGATATTGACAAAAACTTGTTGAGTATATCTCAACTCCTTGACAAGGATACTCTCTTGTGTTCAAAGACAAGGTATGTCGAATAACGATCCATGTGGATCATGTTTCATGACAGTCACTCAGACTGATAAATCCTTTGAGATTAATTGGTCAAGCCCTAAAGCAATTTTATATTGCCTCTCACAATGACTCAAAAATATGGCACAAAAGACTTGGTCATGCAAACTTTAAAGCAATGGCGAGGATGATCCATGAAGATCCGGTAGAAAACTTTACAAACTCAAAGATGCAACAATGAAGTGTGTGAAGTGTGTCAACTTGGAAAGCAAGCTAAGCGATTTCTTTCCTTCAAATCAAGCCCGGAGAGCAGCGGTGAGAAGCTTCAACTTGTTCATACAGATGTCGTGGTCCCATGAAGATGAATCGGTTAGTGGAAACAGTATTTTATTCTCTTCATTGATGATTATTCAAGATTCATTGGATTTATTTTCTAAAACACAAGTCCAAGTTCCACAAGTGTTCATGAAGTTCAAAGCTCTTGTAGAAACCGAGACAAAGTTGCAAGTTGAAGACCATCGAATTCGACAATGGGGTGAATATATTTCACTCAATTCAAAGCGATTTGTGAAGAAGCGGCATTAAACACCACTAACCAATGTGTACACACCTCAGCAAAATGGTGTGTGTGAAAGAAAAATCAAGCATCATGGATATGGCAAGATGTCTGCTGCTCAAAAGAAAATGCCAAAGTTCATGTGGGGTAGAAGTCACAACACAATGATCTATCTTCAAAATAGACTACCAACAAAGGCCCCGACTCGAATGACACCTTTTGAAGCTTGGTATGGCTTCAAACCTCTCTTGCTCATCTAAAACTCTTTGGATGTCTATGTTATATGCAGATTCCATCTCAGAAAGAGGATAAACTTTCAAGGAGAGCTACTCCTGTGTTCTAGTAGGATATAGCTCGGTTAAAAGGGCTATAGGATCATTGATCCAACAACAAAGAAGGTTCAAGTCAAGAGGATGTTGTCTTTGATGAAAATGCCCCATCGAACTGGGACAACAATCAACCAATGGAGACTTCAAGAACTTGAAGTGGGGCAAATAGAACCCGAGCAACCTGGTCAAGAAATGGATGTTGATGATGTTCCCATTAGAGGACCAAAGCCATTAATGATGTTTACGAAAGAGTGATGTTGCCATCATGGAACCTACAAGTTTCAAGAAGTCAAGCTCACAAAGGTTGGAAGGCGCAATGATAGAAGAAATGAAGATGATTGAGAAAACCAAACCAGGATTTGGTTGATAGGCCACAAGACAGGAAGGTCATAGGTGTTAAATGGGTTTATCGTGCTAAGAAGAATGCGATGGGAGCTTAAATAAGTTGAAAGCCGGGTTGGTTGTCAAAGGCTTTAGCCGTAAATATGGTCCGGACTATTTGGAAACCTTTGCTCCAAAGAGCTGTGCTCGACACCATCGAATGTTGATTGCTTTAGCAAGACAAAGGCAATGGACCATTCATCAACTCGATGTCAAGTCTCGCTTTTAAATGGCCACCTTGAAGAGGAAATATACATCGACCAACCTCAAGGCTTTGAAGTACAGTGCAAAGAACATATGGTCTACAAGTTAAAGAAAGCGCTATCGGATGCGAAGCAAGCTCCCGAGCTTGGTATGCTCGAATCGATAGCTATCTCATCGGTTTGGGATTTCAAAGGAGCATCGGTGAGCCCACATCAGTATGTTAAGAAGAATGAAGTGAAACTCGACTTATTGTGTCTCTATGTCGATGACTTGTCGGTTACAGGAGGAGACAACATTGTCTTGAAGGACTTCAAGAGCAAAATGAGGAACATGTTGAAATGTCGACCTCGGGCATATGACTTACTTCTTGGAATGGAAGTGATACAAGCTAAAGGAGAAATTTTCCTAAGCCAACAAGCATTTGCCAAGAAAATTTTGAACAAGTTTTCCATGGAAAACAACAAACCAATGAACACACCTATGGTCAGCCGAGTTAAAGTTGACAAGCCAAGGTAATTTTGATCTTGGAGAGAGTCCATCTACGAAGCTTAGTGGGATGCCTTCTTTATTTAACACTACAAGACCGGATATAATGTTTTTGTGAGCATGCTATCCAGATTCATGCATTGTTGCAACATGCAGACTTTCAAGTAGCAAAAGGGTGCTTAGGTACATTAAAGGTACCTTAAGCTTTGGATTGAAGTTCAGAAGGTCCATGAGTTAAAAATGATAGGTATACCGATAGTGATTAAGGTGATCTAGGATGATTTGAAAAGCACTTCAGCTATTGTTTCTCTCTTGGTTCAAGAATGTTCTACGGTGTTCAAAAAGCAAAACTGGTGGCCCAATCAACAGCAGGTTTAATATGTAGCTACTGCAATGCTGTGAATCAAGCTATATGGCTTAGGAAGCGCTGTCGACCTAAACTTACAAAGAAGAGGGAGCAACAGAGATACTTTGTGACAACAAATCGGTACATTGTAATTGCAAAAACCCTGTTTCACGGTACGAACCAAACACTTTAACATAAAGCTTCATGTGGTGAGAGAGATGGAACAGTGGTGAAATTAAAGCGGTTTATTGCAATTGAAAATCAACTTGTCGATATTTTACTAAAGCCCTCAAAACAACAAGGTTCATGGAATTAAGAAAGAAACTAGGTGTATCTTTGCAAAGAGTTCAAGGAGGAGTGTTGAATTATGAACTCCATGCAACACAACCTTTGATGCTATTAGTTTATGCAAACCAAGTTCTTTAACTTGCCATTTTGAATCCAATGTCAATGTAACTTAGTTTGGTTTATTTTGAACAATGTTAGGTAGATATTTCATGTCATTTTGATGGTGACTAGGCTGATCATATCAAGTAAGATTAAGCTTGCAAGTTTTGTATTTCAAGTTTCCATAAGTTTAGGTGGATTAGGTATGATTAGGTATGTTTAGGTAATGACTTGTTGTAATTCACATTGACCATGACTTATATATATAATGGCAATGTATCTTTGGTATTTTGAGTAGTGAAAAAGTTGGATGCAATTTATTTTTCACACTTAAGCTCCATTTTTCCTTAGCTTTCTTTTCTCTAAAGAAAATTCTGTCAACTTTCTTTCCTTCTTCAACCTTTTGTCATTTTTTTTTTTTGCCTCAAGCCACACTTGCTGTTAGCTGCTAGAAACTCCAACAAGTTGAAGATTCGTCTTACATACCTTGTCAGGCAAATCACTGCCGACTACAAGATAAAGTAACAGTTTAACTAATATATATGTGACAATAATCTTTATCGTTTACATTCAGATGCCTTGTTAATTGGGTTCAAGAAGATATCAGCCTCATTAATATTACTGGTATTTTTTTTTCTGGGAGATCTCCTTGGCCAAAAAAATAAAAAAGTCGTCCAATGAATTGAATACAATAATATCTTCTTATAGTATCTACAGAAAACTTTTCTTATGGTATCTAAGAGCAACAGACTGTTGAAATATTACATAAAACATATATTCAAATGTCAAAATTTGCAGATTTCTCTCACATGCCTTGTAAGGCAAGTCACTGTTCTTGTTTTAACTAACTATCATACCCCTGCAGCAAGACAAAATAATATCATTATCATACCCTGCAAGACGATACCAGCTTCATTTATATTACTGGTATTTTGTGATATATCTCCAGGACCAAAATAGTAGCCTATTTGTTGTGATTAAATATCCCATATTCATAAGCAAACAAAGCATTTCTTTATTTTTAATCTCCCTATGCCTTCAAACTTTTTATTCTGCATTCAAACGCCTATATATTAACCTTTTAAGAGAGTAATCCTCAAGCCTACATCACAGCAGCAATGGACTCTTCTAAGCTTCTCATTGCCCTTTTCGTTTTCCAGGTTTTCTTCCCTTGCCATATGTCAATCCAAGCAGCTCCCGAGAACTCGGACCTTTTCCGAGAATACATAGGAGCTGAATTCAACAACGTTAAATTCACTGATGTTCCCATTGATTCAAACGTTGAATTCCACTTCATTCTTTCATTTGCCATAGACTATGACAGCACCTCAGGTTCTCCTTCTCCAACAAATGGGAAGTTCAATGTCTTTTGGGACTCTGATAACCTCAATCCTTCCCAAGTTTCTTCCATCAAGAGCACCCATTCAAATGTTAAAGTAGCTTTGAGCTTAGGAGGGGACAGTGTGGGAGATAGCTATGCTTACTTGACCCTTCCTCTGTAGATTCTTGGGTTTCTAATGCAGTTTCTTCACTCACAGATATCATCCAAGAGTTCCACTTGGATGGGATTGATATTGACTATGAGCACTTCAATGCTAATCCTGAAACTTTCGCTGAGTGCATTGGGAAACTTGTAAAAACCCTTAAGAATAGTGGAGTGATCTCTTTCGCTTCCATAGCTCCATTTGACGTTGATGATGTTCAAAGTCATTACAAGGCCTTGTGGAAAAGCTATGGTGACCTCATAGACTATGTCAACTTCCAGTTTTATGCCTACGATCAAGGAACAACAGTCTCTCAGTTCATTAATTACTTCAACACCCAAAGCTCTAACTATAATGGTGGTAAGGTTTTAGCCAGCTTTATAAGCGACGGCAGCGGTGGCTTGACACCGGAAAACGGCTTCTTTACTGCCTGCAGTAGGCTGAAGAGTGAGAACAAACTCCATGGGATATTTGTTTGGTCTGCAGATGATTCTAAGAGAAATGGTTTCCGCTATGATAAGCAATCACAAGCTCTACTCGCAATTTCCCACTAGTATTTCTCTGTTATCTAACGCACTGAATATGAGTTAAACATTCACATTAGGGGGTGTATTATATGTGTAATAGCTTTCTGTTGTATAAATATATATGGGATATTTGTTGTGTGCCCCCTTTTCGCCTTCTACCCTTCTATCGGTAACTTGGGCTTAATCCAATTAATCCATGCAATCACTCTGAAATTAAGAGGCGACATCCAGCATGTCTTGAGTTCGAATCCCGATATTTATAACCTCTACTCATATTAGAGCTGCAGCCTTCTTTGTATTAAAAAGGAATGTTCGATGTATATTAATGAAGCTCAATGTGAATGTCAATATTGTGCTATACATAATGGTGGAGAAAAAGACTATCAACTACATTTTAAGCCATAAAGCTGTAGAGCTACTTAAGCTTGCATGACCATATATATTGTAGTACATAGTTTATATATTCTAGGCTTGTAATCCCTCGTTTATATTATAATTCAGCTGTTTGTGGTACATAGTTTGACTTAGTCATTTCTCCACTTCTTCTAGTCATTATAATTATATAATTACATACGCTACTAATAAATTTTAATATTATCCCATACCATTGTAGTTTAGAATTTTAGCTGGTTTTCCCGCGATATCCCAATCTTGACAGTTACAACTGGAAAAGAAGCAATCTATCTGCTTTCTTGTTGTTTATATAAAATCCGTGAGCTGAAACCATTCCCATTTCTCCAAACTCACATCGAAGAACCCTTTTGCTGCTTTCTTCTCCCTCTGAAATCCGGACGTTATAATAAAACGATGGGTGTTTCTTGGACACGGCTCAAATCATTTCTGAAAGTACTTGTTTCTTGGATTCCAATGGCCACAAACCCCGTCAGATATCGATTGAATACCCGAAATCGTTTTTTCTTATGCCGCACTTGCAGAAACCACCTCCTCTCCTTGGACAACGTCATCATTACTGTAATAACTCTCTCTCTTTCTCTCTTATGAATATATAAAGATTTTTCTTTACTACTGGAACTTCAGTTCTTGGTTTGTTATTCATAGGATTGCTTGTTCTTGATTCTTGTGTTGTTCAAGCAAAGAATGATTGGGACTTAAAAGCTTTTATCTTGAAAACCTTATAAAGATTCAAAATGTTCATGTGAGAATCATTGTATGAGTAGATATATATACCTATACGTACATTATATATATTATCATTATAAGTTGTCATCTTACTTTAAACAAACTTCTCAGATAGAAGGGGTGGTGAATAGATTTCTCTGCCACAATGCGTAAGATACTTGTCTCATTACATTACATTACATTGTGTAATAGAGTAGAATAAATATTATAGATTAATCATTGCGGTTGCTTGATATTTGTAGTGTCAATGTGAAAAGCGATCCTATATCGACTCGTAGGTTCCTCTTTAATTTTCCAGCGGTGAATGTCCGTTGCAATGGATGCAACAGGCACATTGGCGAGCAATTTGTAGCTTCTTTTCTATGCCTTTCTTTTTGTTTTTCCGATGATTTTGTTTCTGATTATGCTGCCCTTTAATAAGATTTACTTATTTATTTGTCTTGCTGTTTCCAGTTTACGTTTGATGGTGATAGGCCTCTCCATCGTGTAATGGAAAGAAGTTATGTACTTCATGTGTAAGTATATATATATATATATATATTTGCTTTGAAATATTGAATCATATTCAGAAATCAGAATGTAAATGGCAGTGGTTGCATGCAGGGACCGGTTATTGTATTGGGATGGAACCCAGGTGATTAATGCACCACTCCTTGGAGAAAGGCGACTGAATTACCCAACTTTAAGTTCACTAAGGATGCAAACTTTCCTACGGCGTCTGGTTTTATTTTTCATTTCAGGATGTATTGTTGGTTCTGTACTTCATGTGGTTCGCTGAATACTCATAAAAAAATTAGACCGGTATTATAATTGCTGTCGGCTTAGGTAGTTTTCCTGGATTTTGTTGCCAAAGCAAACATTTTGTCTGGGAAAACTGATTCAAGTGAGCATAGTTGAGTGCTTTAAAAACATTGTTTTACATTTGTTTAGTATATAAATTGCTCATTTTTTTCTGGTTTATTTTGTCTTTCGTTCTCATAAAACTTAATATCTATGTATGTATTTTATTGTAGCATTTGGTGTTATAAATATGTATTGAAACAAATGCAGCATAACAACACAAAACAAACACAAAGGTGCTTAAGAAAAAGAAACCGAGAGCAATAAGAACACAAATAACTTGGGCTAAAAATTAGTCCTCTTTCATTAAATAATAATGGAAATATATACAAGAGTTACAAGATCAAAATGACCATTACCTAACAGCTATCTACTCCCACTAATGTTAAACTAATACAAAAACTTGTACACAAAAGCAAGCTGACATATCAGCTTCTACATCAATTTCAAATCAAATTCTAATCCTACTAACTTTGTGAATACATTACAAAGTAACTAAACAAAGTTACATAGGAACAAAATGAACTGAACTAGCTGCTACACTCGGTTCTGCTCCAATACTGCTTCTGCCTTCAAAGCTGCTGCTGGTCCAATGTTGCATTACAGGCCAATGCTTGACAATATGTATGATGAGGGCCTAGGCTGATTAATGCCACTCCGAAAAAACCCTGCATGCATTTGATGTTGTTAACATTGATCAAGGTCTTTTATGTATAGGTCTAATATTTTGATGTTGTTAACAAAATCATGAAAACTACCTAAGCTGACAACAATTAAAATACCAGTCTAATATTTTGATGAGTATTCAGCGAACCAAATAAAGTACAAAACCAACAATGCATCCTGAAATGAAAAACAAAACCAGATACAGTAGAAAAGTTTGCATCCTTAGAGAACTGAAGGATTGGCTCGACTATTAGTTAAAGAAGTTAGTTAGGAAGAATTCAGTTAAGTTGTTGTCAATGTAAACTGTTTACGGTCTGATAATGCATCAGCTGGAAGTTAGTTAGGATCAAGTTGTTAGACTAAATTCTCGGCTGATGCATTATCCAAACTCTTGTATAAATAAGTGAGCTCGGTCCTATTGGTATTATTAGAGTTCAAATCAATCAAAGAAGTAGATCCTGGTTTTTTTAGTTGAGTTTTCTTTATGGTAGATTTAAACATGGTACCAGTGCCTGCTCTTTTTTTGGCTGAGTAGAGAGGTTTTCTTTGTTTCTTGGTGGTGATCATCTTTCTTGGTTCAATCTTTCAAAGATCAGTTTTAATGGTTCCAGAAGTAGATTCTGGTCATGGTGGACATTCTTCCTTGAATGCAGAAGTAAGATACTTGTCCCAATACATTCCATTGTGTAATAGAGTAGAATAAATATTATAGATTAATCATTGCGGTTGCTTGATATTTGTAGTGTGAATGTGAAGAGCGATCCTATATCGACTCGTAGGTCCCTCTTTAATTTTCCAGCGGTGAATGTCCGATGCAATGGATGCAAAGGCACATTGGCGAGCAATTTGTAACATCTTTTCTATGCCTCTCTTTTTGTTTTCCGCATGATTTTGTTTATCAACACTATCTGATTATGCTGTCCTTTAATAAGATTAACTATATTATTTGTCTTGCTGTTTTCAGTTTACGCTTGATGGTGATAGGCCTCTCCATCGTGTAATGGAAAGAAGTTATGTACTTCATGTGTATATTGGCTTTGAAATACTGAATCATATTCCGAAATTAGAACGAAAAAGGCGGTGGTCGCATGCAGGGACCGGTTACTGTATTGGGATGGAACCCAGGTGATTAATGCACCACTCCTCGGATAAAGGCGACTGAATTACCCAACTCTAAGTTCACTAAGTATGCTAACTTTTCTACGGAGTCTGGTTTTGTTTTTCATTTCAGGATGTATTGTTGGTTTTGTGCTTTATTTGGTAAGCTGAATACTCATCAAAATATTAGACCGATATTATAATTGCTATATTAGACCGATATTATAATTGCTATCATCGTAGGTAATTTTCATGGATTTTGTTTCCAAAACCAACATTATATGCAGGGAAATTGATTCAAGTGAGCATTGCTTTAAAAACATTGTTTTACGTTGGCTCGACCATTAGTTAGAGTAGTTAGGAAGAATTGAGGTAAGTTGTTGTCAGTGTAAACTGTTTACTTTTTGTTAATGCATCAGCTAGAAGTTAGTTAGGATCAAGTTGTTAGACTAAGTTCTTGGTTGATACATTATCCAAACTCTTGTATAAATAAGTGAGCTCGGTCCTATTGGGATTATTAGAGTTCAAATCAATAAAAGAAGTAGATTATGTTTTCTCTAATTGAGTTTTCTTTGTGGTAGATTTAAACATGGTACCAGTGCCAGCTCTTTTTTTGGCTGAGTAGAGAGGTTTTCTTTGTTTCTTGGTGGTGATAATCTTTCTTGGTTCCATCTTTGAGAGATCATCTTAATAGTTCCGTAGTAGATTCGGTCATGGTGGACATTCTTCCTCGAATGTCGGTGATTGACTTCACACCCTAATTCAGATCCAGCTTGCAAGTTCATGTCGATTGGTCAAAAGAATTCAGCAATTTCCCAAACATGACACGGTTAAACTCACCGAGAATAATTTTCTCTTGTGGAAACATCACATTATGCAACAATATGTGTTATAATCCTCGCCATTTTTCTCAATTTGTGGATCGATCAGATGGGAATCGGTTGACAATCCAGATTTTTTTCCATATAAACAAACAAGAAAGCTTCGGTTTCTGGTTACTTTCCACTATATGTGATGAGATTCTCTGCACTTAATAAATGCCAAAACTAGTTATGATGTAGTTATGACCATCGAAAGAAAGTTTACAACTCATTCCAAAGATTAAACTTTCCACCGAGACACATCTTCGTATTCTCAAAAGAAGGGCAATTGTCTATCAAAGAATATTTGTGTTAGTACAAATCTCCGGTGAGAAAAATCTCGAACACACGAACGAAACTCGAACAGAAGAAGAAATAGGACAAGGTTCCAAGGCGTGTATCAAATCACTATCTTTAAGGTTATATTCGCCTCCACCTATCTTCGGTGTGGAAATGAGTTCCAAGCAAATTAACCTCGAGGATACAATGAAACCAATGGCTATTTATGTTTTCGATTTAGAATAGCCCACCACACATCGAGCAATGTATGACAAGAAAACCAATTTCTATAAAGTATTTCGCAGATAATACTTTTAGAACAATCTAACAATATTAGAAAATGAAGAAAGAAAGAATATTAGAATTTTTGTTGGTATATCTCCAAATGAAATCGATTCTATTTATAGGAATTTTCATATCTCCATAGAGACATATTTAATTAATAGGTACCTTTCCGAATAATAATGTTTTAAAATAAAAACATAATTATTCATTTAATTATAACTATTCAAATAATATTATTTAAATAGTTATAATTCTTTTCAAAATCAAAAATATAATCTTTTGATTAATTATACCTATTCATTTATAGTTATTGGAACACTATAAATATTTGAAAATGTTCCAACAATCTCCCCATTTTCAAAATATTTTAGATTTTGATATTCTTGAAATCAATTTGCATAAATGAAGGTATCTTACGATTGAACCTTCACTTAGTGAAAACATGTTAAAGTTAATCAAAATTTCATGGTAGACTAAGCTTTGAACCAATTATTTCATTTGATTAACCGAACATATCTCACACAATGATTTCAACATTGGTCAATGCATAGTATCTAGGAACACTATTATGGCCATGTGTCTGTGTCCTCTTTTCATGAGTGTTGTTAGAGCCAAGCCCTTGAGCTCTTGAAGCGCCACACTTCCACTCACATAGGTAGATCCCATCAAGAGTGTTCCCATAATTATAACACTCTAACATATTTATGTTATGGGTCCATTAAGAGTACATTACTCATCCTTCCCTTATCATTACGGTACTTAGCACTTTAATCTTAGGATGAATTTATTTATAGTGCTAATATCACATACTAATGATGTACTTTGTCTCATTGAACTCAAGACTTGACGTTACACCAAGCGTTGAGTCGAGTTTCCATCATGGATGACTTTAATTAATGGGCTTGAGTCCCATCCCTTTTGAGGTCCTTTTTATCACATCTCTAGCAAGAATTTTTGTCAAAGGATCCGCCAAATTTTCACTTGACCTCACATAATTAATAGTGATCACTCCATCAGAGATTAATTGTCGGACATAACTATGTCTTAATCCAATGTGTCTAGACTTTCCATTATATACTTGGCTATATGCCTTTGCTAGAGTAGCCCCACTATCACAACAGATAAAAATAAGTGAAATTGGCTTAGGCCATAAAGGTACATCATAAAGCAAATTTCTTAACCATTCGCTTCTTTAGATGCAAATGCTAATGCAATAAATTCCGCCATGGTGGAATCGAGTAATACATGTTTATTTCTGAACCCCAAGAAATGGCTCCTCCACCAAGAATGAAGATCCGTCCACTAGTAGATGCATGATCTTCCAAACTTGTAATCCAACTAGCATCTGAATACCCTTCTAAAACTGGAGGATATCCATTATAACACAATCCATAGTTAATAGTTTTCTTTAAGTACCTAAGTACTCTATTCAATGCTTGCCAATGCAAACTACTTGGATTACTTGTGTACCTACTCAATTTCCCAACAAAGATATGCAATATCCGGTCTTGTACAAGTCATTATGTACATAAGACACCAATTAGACTTGCATATTTCAATTGATCAATTTTCGTACCAGATTAGATACTAATTTTATTTAAGGATCCATGGGTGTAGATGTGGGTATCAGATTGAAAAGATCAAACTTTTTAAGCACATTTTCAATGTAATGTGATTGTGATAAAGCTATAGTGCTTTCATCTGGGTTATTTTAATCCCAAGAATAACATCTGCTACACCCATATCCTTCATAGCAAAGTTGTTTGACAAGAATTTCTTTGTGTTTTCTATTTGTTCCAAATCTGTGCCAAAAATGAGCATGTCATCTACATATAAGCAAATTATGACACCTTTTCCATTTTCAAATTTTCCATATATGCACTTATCAAATTCATTTATTTTGTAGCCATTAGCTAAAACGACATTGTCAAACTTTTGGTGCCATTGTTTTGGTGCTTGTTTAAGTCCATATAAAGGTTTAACAAGCTTACATACCTTATGCTCTTGTCCCGGAACAACAAATCCTTCGGTTGTTCCATGTACACTTCCTCTTCCAATTCACCATTTAAAATGCAGTTTTAACATCCATTTGGTGAACAACCAAATTATATATAGAGGTAAGTGATATTAAGAGTCTAATTGTAGCAATTCTTGCCAATTGGAGCATAGGTATCAAAGTAATCAATACCTTGTTTTGTGTAAAACCTTTGGCTACCAACCTTGCTTTAAACTTATCAATGGTTCCATCAACCTTCATTTTCTTTTTGAATATCCATTTACAACCTTTTGGTTTGGAACCCGGTGGAAGATCAATTAAGATCCAAGTTTGATTTCCCATTATTGAATCCATCTCATCATTTATTGCTTCTTTCCAAAAAGCAAAGTCTTGAGATTTCATTGCCTCTTTGGAAGAATGAATCAATTGTTGTGGCTGTATATCAAAGAATATTTGTGTTAGTACAAATCTCCGGTGAGGAAAATCTCGAACACACGAATGAAACTCGAACAGAAGAAGAAATAGGACAATGCTCCAAGGCGTGTATCAAATCACTATCTTTAAGGTTATATTCGCCCCTACCTATCTTCGATGTGCAAATGAGTTCCAAGCAAATTAACCTCGAGGATATAATGAAGCCAATGGCTATTTGCGTTTTGCACTGGCGAGAATAGCCCACTACACACTGAGCAATGTATGACAAGAAAACCAATTTCTATAAAGGATTTCTGCAGTAATACTTTTAGAACAATCTAATAATATTAGAAAATGAAGGAAGAAAGAAAGAAAGAATGTTAGAATTTTTGTTGGTATATCTCCAAATGAAATCGATTCCTATTTATAGAATTTTCATGTCTCTTCATAGAGACATATTTAATTAATAGGTACCTTCCGAATAATAATGTTTTAAAATAAAAATATAATTATTCATTTAATTATACCTATTCAAATAATATTATTTAAATAGTTATAATTATTTTTCAAAATAAAAAATATAATCTTTTGATTAATTATACATATTCATTTATAGTTATTAGAACACTATAAATATTTTAGAATGTTCCAACAATTTGTTCAAGATCAAACACATGTGTGATGTTTCGCTGCAATTGGAACGGCATTTCGATCAAGAACAAGGTTAGTATTGTTTTTGTTGGACTTCTAATTGAATATGAATCTGTTCAAGTTGTAGCCTCTGCAACTAATGTCTCTCTTGAGTTACTTATTGAGATGTCGAGTGATTGTGAGTCCAGAAAAAATGATTTGTTAGTAATCTTCCTATGAAAGCTAATGTAGCTCAGCAGCAAAAGAGTAATGAATCAGATTAGTCCAAGAGTTCAAACAAAATGAATTTGCAAAGCCATACGTTTTTAATCCAAATTAATCCAGCTTGTAATGTACTTATATACCTTTGAATAATATTAATCCGTATTCCCATGTTCACTTTGAAGTGATCGGTGAGTATAGTTACCTTCTACCCTTTAGTTCCAACACCACGCCTTGCCATAGGCGCCTTACATTCTTCTTCGCATTCGATTACGCTTTGATCGTAACAACATCAAGAGGCACAGTGGCGGTGGATTCTAATACGCCCCATTTCTCTATTGCTCAAACGAATCCATACCCTGAAATCCGAAGAGGAGAAAAAATATATATTTGAAACAAAAAACCCTAAGGAACTCAAAGAGACAACAAAATTCTACAACCTTCTTTCTCTAATTGCCTTTGCTTTGACCATATACGAACGACTACATTGTCTTCCACTTTATCAAGGAATTCGTTCTCCATAACCAGCTTTCTAACTTAGAAACCCAATCGTGAATCGATACCTATTAAAATATGAAATGATGTGCACCAAAAGAATAAAACACAACAAGTTAGTACCATGGAATATAAAGCAAGTAAAATAAACAAACACCTATCGGGGTGACCACTAAGGTTTGTCATAGTTCTACCTATGATGGGCTCTTAGGGTTCACTATATGCGGTTTAGTTCTATAGTTGAGGTACCCGAACCAGCAAATTCCTCAATCTTCACCCATTATAGGCTCATACGGACCGAGTTTGGTTCAGGGGAATACATTTCCCTATGGCCATATGGAAGTGAAAACTTCACGAAGACATAGGTACAGATGTATCCTAGAAGCAATCCACTAGCCTATGCGGAGGTGAAAACCTCACGAAGGCATAACTTCTCGTTCCCACTTAAAGGTGCGACCACAAAGGTCATGCAATGCAATGTGCGCAAGAAAACGACAAATAAATGCAACAAAAGGGTCGTAGTTTTCAAATCAAATTTCCAAATTTTCAAGTTGAATTTTCAAATTTTTGACATAAGACAGAAAATAATCAATTTACGGCCTGACTCTCTTTATGGGTCCCCAAATGGAGTCGCTAAGTCGTCAAACCATTTTTTTTTGAAAATGGGAATCGACTTTGGTTTTAAAACGAAAATAAAAGAAAGTAGCCACCAATCCTTTTGATGAGGTGTGATCGGATCACTCAGAAAGCGGTTGTTTTAATAAACAGATTTGATTTATCAAAACAACGATTTTGGTCTACTGAAACTCGTAAAATGGATTCGAGGTCACGTGACGAGGAAGGGTTAGCACCTCGATACACCCAAACTTGGTACCTAATTGATTATTAATGTCCTAATATCGAAAATTGAAAAAATATTTTAAAATACAAATCATTTAGAAAATGTTTGGGTAATTCGAATTGGAAACCGAAATTCCCTTGTTCGAAAAGATGAAATACCACATCCAGCACATTAGGACACGATGTTTCAACCCTCCATACCAAGATCATTTCATGATTTCCAAAATACATACATTGTAAATTCAAAAGGTATTCCACTATTCTGAAAACAAAAAAACTAAAACCCAACACGATTGGGCACGATTCCTCAAATTTTCAAACATGAAATATTGCCTTACGGTCAAAATCTTAAAAGGTTATTTAGTCATTTGGATGAACGAAAATCAAACCAAAGACGATTGGGTACGATTCTCTAACCTCCAAACACGAAGCATTGCCTTGTTTAAAAATCCTTTAGATGAAATATAGTAATTTTACAAAATGTATTTTATTTAATAATATAGTATTAAACTAAGAAAATAAATGTAGATGTAAATATGGTAAATATAATAAAACTAAAACTAAGAATAATAATAATAATAATAATAATAATAATAATAATAATATCAAATAATAGTAATAATAATAGTAGTAATAATAATAATAATAATAATAATAATAATAATAATAATAAAGTAGACAATAATGATACATTGATAAGAAAATAGTTGTAAGCACTAAATTTTGTCCCATTAATTATGGGTTTATTTTAAAAAATTTAAAAATTTTAAAAAATTAAAAAATTTACATTTTAACCCCTAAACTTTCTTGAAATTACATTTTGGCCCCAAAACTTTTCAAAATTACATTTTACCCTTATCTTTCTTAAAATTACACTTTGGCCTCAGTCAGTTTTATCATGATTGCAATCTGGTCCTTCCATCGTAAAATCTCCAAAAATCCATGAATTTGGGCACCTACCTCCGTGATTTCACCACCACCTAAGGGATGGCCTCCTTCCCCTAGCCACCACACTGCAAAAAGGCTATAAAAGGGATTTTTCCCAAAAATAAACCCCATCCAAAAAAAACCCCTAAAAAAGAAAGAAAAAGAAAGAAAAGAGGAGAAAAAGAGAGGAAAGAAGAGAAGAGGAGAGAGGGCTCACCACCGACGGGAAGACGAGAGGCGACGGCAAGTAAGGAGGAGAAGAAGAAGAAGAAGAAGAAGAAGAAGAAGAAGAAGAAGAAAGAAGAAAAGAAAGAAAGAAGAAAAAAAAGGAAAGAAAAGAAAGAAAAAGGAAAAAAATCTACCTAATTTGGTCGACCCGACCCGACCCACGACCTAACCGGCTGACCCGTGACCCTGGCCCGACCACCAAGGCCCACCAAACAGCAGACCCATAAAAAAACAACAAAAAAAAAAAAAAAAAAGGCAAAAAAAAAAAGCAAATTAACATCCAAATTTCAAAGAAGACTAACCAAAGAAGAAAGCCAAATACCAGCCCAAAGGCAAGAAAGCCAGAGAAAAAAAAAGAAGAAAAAAAAAGAAAAAGAGAAAAAAGAAAGAAAAGAAAAAAAAGAAGAAAAAGAGAAAAAAAAGGAAAAGGAGTCCGGTCGTATCTCATTCTTCAAGCTCGTAATTTTGAACTTTTCGTAATTTCCTTTTACCTACTTTTAATTTAATTCGTATTTTAATGATATCTCGTTTTAATATTATTAATATTTTTAGCATTTTTATTTTTTTAATTGTATTTTATTTTACTTTTAATTTTAATAATTTTAATAAATAAGGCAACGAATCGGTTTAACACTTGTCGTTGATTTCATCGCTATGTTGGGTGAATATCATCGGTTCGTGTTAAATACGATACGCCCTTTTAAAAAAAATCAAAAAGATCTAAAAAAATAAAATAAAATTTCGAGTTTCAAAACTTCTTTTGTTTTCAAAAAATTGTCGTATTTTCTAAATTTTCGTGTTATAAAAAAAATTTCGTGTTTTCAAAAATTCTCGTATTTCAAAAATTCTCGTGTTTTAGTTTTCGTCTTTTCAAAAATTTTCGATTTTAAAATTTTCATTTTTCAAAAATTTCGTGTTTCAAAAAAATTCTCGATTTTTAAAGTTGTCGATTTAAAAAAATTCGTGTTTTAAAAAAATAATTTTCACGCTTCAAAATTTTCGAGTTTTCAAAATTTCATGTTTTTTTAAAAAATTTCTTGTGTTTTAAAATTTTCGTGTTTTCAAAAATTTCGTGTTTTCAAAAAAATTCGTGTATTTCAAAATTTTAGTGTTTTCAAAAATTCGTGTTCAAAATTTCAGATTTTCAAAAATCTCGTGTTTCAAAAATTTTCAGATTTTTAAAATTTCCATGTTTTAAAAAATTTCAGATTTTCAAAAATTCGTGTTTTCAAAAAAATTTCATGTTTTTTAAAAAATTCTTGTGTTTTAAAATTTCCGTGTTTTCAAAAATTTCATGTTTTAAAAAAAATTTCGTGTTTCAAAATTCTCGTGTTTTCAGATTTCTAAAATTTTGTGTTTTCAAAATTTTGAGTTTTAAAAAAATTTCGTGTTTTCAAAATTCTCGGTTTTAAAAAATTTCTAGTCTTAAAATTCTCGTTTTTTAAAAAATTTCGTGTCTCAATCGGATCACGATTAAATATTAAATTGAACTTATATTTTGAAAATTAAGACAACGCGCTTAACGGGATACCAATTTTGGGCGTCGCGAGGTGCTAATACCTTCCTCAGCAGAACCGACTCTCGAACCCTATTTTTCTCTCGAGTTTTGTCGCAGACTTAAACCGCCCTTTTTAAGAAAATTCAAAAAATGATTTTTCTTTAAAAGAGGATTTATTAGGTGTCCGATCACACCTAGAAAAAAGATCGGTGGCGACTCCTTTTTAAATAAAATTGAAACTCTGCTTTCAAATTTTAAATAATTTCCTCAATTAGCGCTCAAGCAAATTTTAGGTCGCCACAACTGGCGACTCCAATCGGGACATTTTTTGAGAGTCGAGTCTGAATTAAACGTGTTGTCAAAATTTTCAAAATTCCTCGCTCAAAATAATTTTAATTGTGATTCTTAAATTTTTTTTAAAAAAAAAGTCATGCATTTGCATCATGTTGTAAATATTTTTCTAACTTGTTTTTATCTTATTATTTTTCACTCTAAGTTTTATGGTTTTAGTTTTTAGTTTTAAAATAAAAACGAAAAGGTTTGTGAGTTTCTCCCACACACGTGCACTTGCATTTTGCATAACATGAGCTCTCTACCCTGCCTCAGGTCAAGCTTAAGTGGAAGTAAACGCTATGCCTTCGTGAGTTAACTAGTCCTCCGCAAAGCTAGTGAATACTTAGGGTTACATATGACTTATGCTTTCGTGAGTTAACTTGTCCTCCGCATAGGCATAAGTAAATGTAATCCTCGAATCGAGCTCATGAGCCTATGATGGGCGATAACCGAGGCTCTATACTAGCCTTAGTAGGCTACAAAGACGGACAATTCGAGTACCTTTTAGAACCGAAACCGCATATAGTGAACCGTATGAGCCACCCGATTAGAGCCATGCCGAACCTCCGTCTGTTAATAGTTACCAAAATAAGTACATGGGAGAAACGCTTACCTTTTATTTCTTTTACATTTACACTTTTTATGCAAGCAAATCGGGTCCGTTTAATAATTTAGAGAGGATAGATTATCGATGAGCATGTGGGGTAAGTTTATTTTGTAAATATGATGGGGTAAAAAAAAGTAGGTCGGTTTCACCAAAATGCAAAATTAAATATCTTAATTTGTTAGATTTTCCATAGTTTTCACCGTTTATATTTGTTGTAATTACTAACCAATGTTATTTGTCTTCATTTTATTTTTCATCATGCATCATAGGCATCTTGTTAGGAAGGTGTTGATTAGAGATTGGTTGCCAAAACGGGTTTCGATGGAGGAGTCAATTACACAAGTAATCAAGAAAACGCAGTGGTTCGAGACCGGTCTTTGAAAACCCGTAAAGCAAAAGGAGCAGCTTTAAAGGAAGGATGTATTTCTAACCTTCCCGAGCATGTGACCATGAATGTTCGTCGGAATAACCTCGCAGACTTGACTAGGATCTCGAAACAGTGGGACTCGGACACTAAGGGCATCTTCCTTTGAAAGTACGGGATATAGCTCACTTAATCGCTGTCAACGAGACGACCAGTTGATTCAAGCCATGGTTCAATTCGGGACCCAACTTATCAATGTTTTACTTTCAACCAGAAGATATGACCACCATAGAAGAGTATGCCGCCTTGCTTCGCTTTAACAATGCACAATTCAGCAAGATATATGTGAAAGAGCCCAAACCAATGACCTTCAAGAAAAGCTAATGAAGTTGATGTGAATGGGTGATACATGGGCTGAAAAATAGATAAAGAAAAGAACGAAGTCAGGTTGTATTCCATGGTTTTGTTTGCGAGACTTAGTTCAAAACCATCCGGATATTGTGAAGAGAGTGGATCTGCTTGCTTTAGCCATTTACGGATTAATTGTCTTCCCAAAAGTTCTTGGGCATATAGAAGTTATGTAGTGGATTTCTTTGAAAAGTTGAGGCAAGGAATCAACCCTATCCCAACTATCTTAAGTGAGACTTTTAGATCTCTAAATTGTTGTTGGAGAGGGAAGGACGTTTTATCGGATGTGCACAGCTACTTAATGTTTGGATTCTGAGCCACTTCTGGAAAGTGGAGCGCACACCTTTCCACATGTTTTCGAAAACATTCACTCCATTGGAAGCTTACCTTGAGAAAGATTGGCCGAAGGATGTCACCGAAAAGACCTGTTTCAGCTTTTTCGAACCTCCGCCAAGATATAACTTGGAGAGCACCATGGATCCGTCCTTCACCCCTGCTATACAAATGCGAAGCCGTGATTGGGTACCTTTACTCGGATTATGAGGAGGAGTTGGATATGCACCATTAATGGTTCAAAGACAGTTTACTTCACGACAGTTCATACCAACTATCGGAGGATTAGCATACCGAGTTTGCTTTTACAGGTGAAGGTTACATGAAAAAAGTCCGAGATATTGCAAAGTCTTGGAAGGAAATCTACCTAATGGAGTTAGCTCAGTATGCTGATACTATCACTCAAGATTATAAAATATGGAGACAAAGACGAGTGAATAGTCAACAAACCTCACCAACGAATTATACTTTCCAGAATCCTTTCTCAGAAGAAATGCCGTCCGAACTGGAAATAGCAAGACATGAATTTGAACGTGAAAAGGCCATCACACGGGATATTAGTTCTCTTCAAGAGGAAAATTACCAATGAAGATAGATGTTCAAATTAAAAATTCGAAACGAGAAAGTCCAAAAAGAAGTCGAGATCATGAGAAATGACTTAAAGGATCTTCATCCGGAAAATAAGAAATTGAGAGGTACCATAAAGAATAGCGGGTGGGCAAATCATCGACGGAATGGAAGGAAGAATTAAACAACATCAAAGGTGGGATGAAATTCGAGAGGGAAAGCGAAGAAGGAAGAGGAAAAGTCGTCGTGCTATGATAGAGTTAAGGAAGAAGAATGTTGAATACTTAAATCTGCTCTGCAGAATTAATGACTAGTCATTCGAAAGGCCAAGAGCTAAGAAGGAAAATACAAGATTTAGAAAATACATTGCAAGCTCATCAGCAACACTTGGATACTCTCCTAAAAGCCCTAGAAGAAAAGAATGGCCAAGATGATGAGACATTCGTGTTTCACGAAAGAGCTATCCAAGAAAAAGATATGTATCTTGGAGTTTTGATTAATGAAATTGCAAAGCGGCTATGCAAATTGTGCAATTATCGATGAAGCGAAGATCTCGCTACCAATTCCCTCCGAGACAAGGATCAAACATGTCAGAATTCCTAGAACGAGTGAAAAAACAAGGCGATGTGGTTAGGAAATTTGTGTAACTGTTAGATCAGAGATGGTAAAACGTTTTGTAATAGACTCTTTTGATTAACGAAATGCCTAAGTATGGGGCTATCTTGAAATCAACACCAAATTCTTGCATATTTATTCATGACTAACATGCATTTTTCATTTATTCATTCATCCATTCATTGCATGTGCATATCACCCTAATCATTCACTGAGGCTAAAACCATACAATCCACAGTTGCAGAAAGATCAAGAAATGAGGTTTGCAGGAGCCTCGGGTCGGGAATTGGAATGGGAGCCCATAGCGTATCCTCCTTTGTCAAAAACATTTACATCTGCAGGAATGATGTACCCAGGACGAGATAATCCATAAAGCACGATGTTATGGATTGAAAGGGGTCTTCAGAACGTCAGTATAAATGTTGTTGACAAAGGGGATGATGCAATTGAAGATATTTCAATGATACGCCCTTGTCCTCCTGGATTTATTTTGAACAATTAGACTGCTGTGGATCTTCTTGTAGTTTTTAAGTCCTCTCTAGAGTAATGCTCAATGTTAACTCTATTTTTTGTGTGCCCCTAAGTAATAGTGGGAGTCTTTTGTAAGAGCTTATGTTTGCTCTTTATCATTTAAATGAACATTAATGGAGATACATTTTGTCATAGCCTTTTCATTCTTGTTAACTTCATAATTATTCTTTTTTCTCACAGCCTGTCCTTACATGTACCTCATATCATGCCATAACATTATGTTTGTTTGGTTCCAATACTTTGATGCTCCTCTATAGTTTTCTTTTCCATTTACCTTTCAGGTGCTCAGATATCAACGACATGAACAATCCCGTTACA
The DNA here is from genome assembly GCA_025506655.1 of Gossypium rotundifolium. Classification (NCBI taxonomy): domain Eukaryota; kingdom Viridiplantae; phylum Streptophyta; class Magnoliopsida; order Malvales; family Malvaceae; genus Gossypium; species Gossypium rotundifolium. The sequence goes on from CP106723.1 coordinate 165,170, forward strand.
ATTACAAGAATCGATTTCGAGAAAGCTATTTGTTTAGGAGAATTCGTTGAGGAAAATGCTGAAGATTATGTCTCGCCTCGACTTACAAAGAATGATAGAACAAGAAGATAAACAGATCCTACCCTATCAAGAATCTGTTGAGATAGTGAACTTAGGAAATGAAGAAAAGAGGCAAGAAGTGAAGATTGGGACCTTCATTTTAGATAACACCAAACATGATTTGATCGCCTTGCTTCGTGAGTATAAAGATGTATTTGCATGGTCGTATCAAGACATGCCAGGGTTGAATGAAGATGTAGTGGTCCATAGACTCCCACTGAAACCAGAATGCAAACCTGTTCAATAGAAGCTAAGACGAATGAGACCTGAAATGCTGTTAAAGATAAAAAAAAGAAGTCCAGAAACAATTTGATGCTGGCTTCCTACAAGCCTCTAAATACCCAGAATGGGTAGCTAACATAGTCTCAGTACCGAAGAAAGACGGCAAGGTATGAATGTGCGTAGATTATCGCGATCTGAATCGAGCAAGTCCTAAAGATAATTTTCCCTTGCCACACATCGATACGTTGGTGGATAACACAACAAAACATTCATTGTTTTCTTTCATGGATAGATTTTGGGTTATAATCGATAAAGATGGCTCTCAGGATATAGAGAAAACTACCTTTGTAACGGTGTGGGGAATATTTTACTATAAGGTGATGCCGTTGGAATTAAAGAATGCCGGGCAACATATCAAAGGGCAATGGTGATGCTATTCCATGACATGATGCACAAAGAGATAGAAGTTTATGTTGATGATATGATTGCCAAATCTTGGGAAAGAGAGCATATTGGAACCTCAAGAAATTGTTCAAAGATCTAAAAAGTCCAAATGAAACTTAATCCAACCAAGTGTATGTTCGGGGCTACCTCGGAAAATTACTCGCTTCATTGTTAGTGAGAGAGGTATTGAGGTTGATCCGGATAAGATAAAAGCCATACAAGAACTACCACCTCGCGCGTACAGAAAAAGAAACTACATCGCTCGATTCATTGCTCAACTTACCAACCGGTGTGACCCAATTTTTGACTCCTTCAAAACATAATCCGGGAGAGTGGAACGATGAGTGCCAAGTGGTTTTGACAAGATAAAACAAGTATTTGTCTAACCTCCGGTGCTAGTACCACCAACTCTCGAAAGACCGTTAATATTGTATCTAAGCGTGTTCGAAAATTCAATGGGTTGCGTCTTGGGGCAACATGATGAGTCGGGAAAAGAGAAAGGCGATCTACTATCTCGAAGAAGTTCACGAGTATGAAGCAAAGTACCCGTCAATTGAAAAATTTTGTGCTTTAGTCCAGGCGATTCAAGGCTCGCACAATATATGTTGTATCATACGACGTGGTTAATTTCAAATTGGACCCAATAAAATACATGATGGAATCACCTGCGCTTCGGGAAGAATGGCACGATGGCGATCCTACTATCGAGTACGACATTGTAGATGTGAGTCAAAAGTCGATAAAGGGGAGCGCGATAATGACTTCTTAAGAACTCGAACAACGGAGGAATACAAGCCATTGAGATTTGATTTCCAGACGAAGACTTGATGTGCATTACGAGAAAAAGAGTGTGAGTCGTCAAAGAGAAATTATAGAAGATGAGCTTTGATGGTGCATCAAATGCATTGGGGCATGGGATTGGAGCGATCTTAGTGTCACCGAAGGGAACCATTATCCGCCATCGCCAGATTAAATTTCTTCGTACCAATAACGTAGCGGAATATGAGGCTTGCATCATGGGACTTCGGCGACTATTGAACGAAACATCGAAATCTTAGAGGTGTACGGGGACTCGCCACGTTGGTGATTTACCAAATCCGTGGAGATTAGGAAGTGAAAGATTCGAAATTGGTCAAATATCACGATCTCGTAGCGGAGCTGGTCAAAGAATTCAAAGAAGTGACTTTTAACGACTTCCCACGAGAAGAAAACCAATTGGCTGATACCTTGGCCACCTTGGCTTTAATGTTCAAAGCAAACAGAGAAACGGAAATAATGCCTCTCCAAATGAGCATATATGAGGTCCCTACACATTGTTTTAGCATTGAAAAAGAGACAGATGGGCGGTCGTGGTTCCATGATATCTTAGAATATGTCAAGAATCAAAGGTATCCGAGTAAGCAAATGAGAACGACAAAAGAACAATCGGAAGAATGGCGGTGGGATTTGTCCTGATGGGGATATCACATACATAAAAGAGGAAAAGATCAAGTGCTCTCGAGATCGTGGATTCTGCTGAAGCGGAAAAATACTTAAAGATGTCCATGAAGGAATTTAGGGACGATGCCAATGGTTTCACTATGGCTGGCAGATTATGAGACTCGGTTATTCTTGGTGACGATGGAAAGTGGCTGCATTAGTTACGCACGAAGGTGCCACAAATGTCAAATTCTGGCGATAAAATTCATGCGACCCTTCTTCGCCCTTCATGTCATGACTTCTCCGTGGCCTTTTTCTATGTGGGGCATTGATGTTATAGGGCCAATTTTCCCAAAAGCTTCGAATGGACACCGATTTATTTTTGTGGTTATAGATTACTTCACAAAATGGGTAGAAGCCGCTTCATTTGCTAATGTGACGTAAGATTGCAGTTATGGTGTTCTTAAAAAGGAAATCATATGTCGATACGGTTTGCCTGAGAAAATTATTTCAGATAACGCTTTAAATCTGAACAACAAGATGATGAAAGAAGTGTGTGAGCAGTTTCAAATAAAGCATCATAATTCCTCACCCTATCACCCAAAGATGAACGGAGTAGTAGAAGCGGCTAACAAAAATATTAAGAGGATTATTGGAAAAATGACCGAGACATATAAAGATTGGCACGAGAAGCTACCATTCGCTTTGTATGCATATCGCACATCTGTGCGGACATCTACGGGAGCAACTCCTTTCTCTCTGGTCTATGGAATAGAGGTCATGCTTGCCCATTGAAGTTGAGATCCTCTCTACGAGTCTTAATGGAGTCAAAACTAGAAGAATCGAATGGGTTCAAGCTCGATATGACCAGCTAAATCTTATCGAAGAAAAATGCTTGAAGGCAATCTGTCATGGCGGATGATGTACCGAAGAGAATGATCACGGTCATGATAAGAAGGTGCGCCAAGAGAATTCCACAAGGGGAAACTCAGTCGAGAAAGATTCTCCCAATACAAAAAGACTTTCGAGGAAAATGGGCACCAAATTGGGAAGGGTCCGTACATCGTAAAGAAGGCTTTCTCTGGTGGAGCTTTGATTCTCACTGAGATGGATGGGAAGGAGTTACCTAATCCAGTGAACTCAGATGCCGTGAAAAAGTACTATGCCTAAAAAAAGAAGAAAAAGATCAAGATGAAAACCCGAAAAGGGCGTCTTGATAAAAAAATAAAAAAATAAAGAAAAAAGATCAAGATGAAAACCCGAAAGGGCGTCTTGATAAAAAAAAGGGAAAAAAAGAAGGAAAAAAGATCAAGATGAAAACTCAAAAGGGCGTCTTGATAAACAAAAAAAGATTAGGATGAAAACCTGAAAGGGCGTCCTAATGAAGGAGGTTCAGACAAAAGGAGCAAGACGATTTGAACGGAGAGTCATGTGGCGAGATTACAATATTTGAAGCAGTCACAGAAGCTCGAAATCTTCTACACAAGAAGTCGTGCTCGAAAAGATTCAGGATGAAGAAATGTGGAGAAGTTCATGCGTTGAATATCTAGAGCATTTGTGACAATTGAATCTGCTTTCCTTTCTTTATAATGTCTTCTTTATTGAGCTTTTCCTTGTCAATTTTCCTTGCTTATTGCTTTTGAAATAAATATGAATGTGAGGTATTTCTTTCGTACCTACTTTCCTATTTTCATGCATCTCATGTGTGGTTCGTCTAAATGATAAATAGTGAAATGACATACTCTAAACAAAAGGAATGTTGAGTATTACCGGATGAGAATTTGGTAAGTGCAAGAGCCTCAAAGCAAGGACAAAGTTCAACAAGGGTAAAAGGGTGATACACGAGAAACGCAGATTACTCGAAGATGGGAACAAAACACAAAGGGAAATCAAGAATCGAAGCAATGAATGCAGTCATCATGAGAGTCGTAACGAAAAGAGATATACGGCAAACAAGCCCAAGGCAAATGGCATAATCATGTAGGCATAAAAGTATTTAAGACCAAACATGTGCATATCATGATAACATCATGCATGACATATACAGGTATTCCAATAAAGCGAAAGGTTTTGATGATAGCTGTACCAAACCAAGGACAAGGAAGACATTCGAGTTCCACCAGATGATATGTTTTGAAATTTTGATACTTTTTAAAATTATTTCATTTCTGTTTTTTCAAAAAATCAACTCATATGGCGAGAGGTGAGTTGAGCCTCAGTCACACACTGAGGTATTTTTCAATTTCGCTTTTCAAAATCAACTCATATTGCGAGAGGTGAGTTGAGCCTCAGTCACATCTTTGAGGTATTTTTCAATTTCATTTTCAAAATCAACTCATAATGCGAGAGGTGAGTTGAGCCTCAGTCACACGCCGAGGTATTTTTCAATTTGCTTTTCAAAAATCAACTCATAATGCGAAGGTGAGTTGAACCTCGTGTCACTGTTGAGGTATTTTCAGCTTTCTATTTTCAAAAATCAGCTCACAATACGAGAGGTGAGTTGAGCCTCGGGTCACACGCCAAGGTATTTTTTTTCAAGGTGGGTTCTCGTGTATTTTCAATTTTCGTTTTCAAAAATCAACTCATAATGCGAGGTTTTTCAAAAAAATCAACTCATAATGCGAGAGGTGAGTTGAGCCTCGAGGTAAAAAAAATCAACTCGCGAGAGGTATTTTCAATTTTCGCTTCTTTTTCAAAAATCAACTCATAATGCGAGAGGTGAGTTGAGCCTCGGGTCACACGCCGAGGTATTTTTCAATTTCTATTTTAAAAAAATCAACTCATAATGCGAGAGGTGGAGTTGAACCTCAGTCACACTGCCGAGGTATTTTCAATTTCTATTTTCAAAAATCAGCTCACAATGCGAGAGGTGAGTTGAGCCTCGGGTCACACGCCGAGGTATTTTCAATTTCTATTTCAAAAATCAACCAAAAAGGTGAGTTGATCACGCAGCAGGTAGTTTTCAATTTTGTTTTTCAAAAAATCAACTCATATCACGAGAGGTGAGTTGAGCCTCAGTCACACTAAGGTATTTTTCAATTTTGTTTTCAAAATCAACTCATATATGCGAGAGGTGAGTTGAGCCTCACGCCACACGAGGTATTTTTAATTTTTGTTTTTCAAAATCAACTCATATTGCAAAAGGTATTTTCAATTTTCATAATCACGAGAGGTGAGTTGAGCCTCGGGTCGAGGTAATGAGTATTTTCAATTTGTTTTTCAAAATCAACTCATAATGCGAGAGGTGAGTTGAGCCAGGTCCGAGGTAGTTTTCAATTTTGTTTTTCAAAAAATCAACTCATATCACGAGAGGTGAGTTGAGCCTCAGTCACACGCTAAGGTATTTTTCAATTTTGTTTTCAAAATCAACTCATATTACGAGAGGTGAGTTGAGCCTCGCGTCACATGCCGAGGTATTTTTAATTTTCAAAATCAACTCATATTGCAAAGGTGAGTTGAGCCTCGAATCTGCTGCGAGGTTATGTTCAATTTTCGTTTGTCAAAATCAACTCATATTGCGAGAGGTGAGTTGAGCCTCGGTCACACACTGAGGTATTTTTCAATTTTCATTTTCAAAATCAACTCATATTGCGAGAGGTGAGTTGAGCATTTGAGTATTTTCAATTTTCGTTTTCAAAATCAACTCATATTACAGAGGTGAGTTGAGCCTCGAATTTTGGAGGTATTTTTCAATTTTCGTTTTCAAAATCAACTCATATTGCGAGAGGTGAGTTGAGCCTCGAAGTCCTGTTGAGGTATTTTTCAATTTCGCTTTTCAAAAATCAATTCATATTGCGAGAGGTGAGTTGAGCCTCGGGTCACACTGAGGTATTTTCAATTTTCATTTTCAAAGATCAACTCATAATGCGAGAGGTGAGTTGAGCCTCAGGTCACACATGTCGAGGTATTTTTCAATTTCTATTTTTCAAAAATCAACTCATATTGCGAGAGGTGAGTTGAGCCTCGTCAACCGAGGTATCTTCAATTCTACATTTTCAAAAATCAACTCACATTGAGAGGTGAGTTGAGCCTCGAGTCACACGAGGTATTTTCAATTTTGTTTTCAAAGATCAACTCATAATCGAGAAGTGAGTTGAGCTTAGGTCACATGTCGAGAATTATGGGTTTATTTTTTAAAAAATTTAAAAAATTTTAAAAAAATTAAAAAATTTACATTTTAACCCCTAAACTTTCTTGAAATTACATTTTAACCCCAAAAATTTTCAAAATTACATTTTTACCCCTTATCTTTCTTAAAATTACACTTTGGCCCCAATAGTTTTATCATGATTGCAATCTGGTCCTTACACGTAAAATCTCCAAAATCCCATGAATTTGGGCACCTACCTCCGTGATTTTCGGCCACCACCTAAGGGATGGCCTCCTTCCCCTAGCCACCTGCACCGCAAAAAAGCATATAAAAGGGATTTTTCCCAAAAATCAAACCCCATCCAAAAAAAACCCACGAAAAAGAAAGAAAAAAGAAAGAAAGAGGAGAAAAAGAGAGGAAAGAAGAGAAGAGGGAGAGGGCTCACCACCGACGGGAAGACGGAGGCGCCGACCATGCAAGTGCTAGGAGGAGAAGAAGAAGAAGAAGAAGGAAGAAGAAGAAGAAGAAAGAAGAAGAAAGAAAGAAAGAAAAAAAAGGAAAGAAAAAGGAAAGAAAAGAAAGAAAAAGGAAAAAAATCTAACTCAGATGGCCGACCCGACCCACCCACGACCTAACCTTAGGTGACAGGACCAAGGCCCACCAAAACAGACCCATAAAAAAACAACAAAAAAATAAAAGAAAAAGCATTTAAAAAAAAAAAGCCAAAAAAGCATTCAACATCTAGCCCAAGAAGACCAACCAAAGCCCAAGAAGAAGGCCAGTGACAAAGAAGAAGAAGGGCCCAGCCCAAAGGCGAGGGCCCAAAGAAAAAAAAAGAAGAAGAAAAAGAAGAAAAAGAGAAAAAAAGAAAGAAAAGAAAAAAAGAAGAAAAAGAAAAAAAAGGAAAAGGAGTCCGGTCGTATCTCATTCTTCAAGCTCGTAATTTTGAACTTTTCGGTAATTTCCTTTTTACCTACTTTTAATTTAATTAGTGTATTTTAATGATATCTCGCTTTAATATTATTAATATTTTTAGCGTTTTATTTTTTTAATTGTATTTTATTTTACTTTTAAATTTAATAATTTTAATAAATAAGGCAACGAATCGGTTTAACACTTGTCGTTGATTTCATCGCTATGTTGGGTGAATATCATCGGTTCGTGTTAAATGCGATACGACCTTTTAAAAAAAATCAAAAGGATCTAAAAAAATAAAATAAAATTTTGAGTTTCAAAACTTCTTTGTTTTCAAAAATTGTCGTATTTTCTAAATTTTCGTGTTATAAAAAAATTTCGTGTTTTCAAAATTTTCAGATTTCAAAATTCTCGTGTTTTAAAAGTTTTCGTCTTTTCAAAAATTTCAGATTTTAAAATTTTCATATTTTCAAAATTTCGTGTTTCAAAAAAAATCTCAGATTTTAAAGTTGTCGATTTAAAAAATTCGTGTTTTAAAAAAAATAATTTTTATGCTTCAAAATTTTCGAGTTTTCAAAATTTCATTTTTTTAAAAAAATTTCTTGTGTTTTAAAATTCCGTGTTTTCAAAAATTTCGTGTTTTCAAAAAATTCGTATTTCAAAATTTTAGTGTTTTCAAAAATTCGTGTTCAAAAATTTCAGATTTTCAAAATCTCGTGTTTCAAAATTTTCAGATTTTCAAAATTTCCATGTTTTAAAAATTTCGTGTTTTCAAAATTTCGTGTTTTCAAAAAAAAATTCATGTTTTTTTAAAAAATTTTGTGTTTTAAAATTTTCGTGTTTTCAAAATTTCGTGTCTTTAAAAAAAATTTCGTGTTTCAAAAATTCTCGTGTTTTCAGATTTCTAAAATTTTGTGTTTTCAAAATTTTGAGTTTTAAAAAATTTCGTGTTTTCAAAAATTCTTGGGTTTTAAAAAATTTCTCGATTCTTAAAATTCTCATTTTTTAAAAAAATTTCGTGTCTCAATCGGATCACGATTAAATATTAAATTGAACTTGTATTTTGAAAATTAAGACAACGCGCTTAACGAGATACCAATTTTGGGCGTCATGAGGTGCTAATACCTTCCTCACAGAATCAATTCCGAACCCTATTTTCTCTCGAATTTTGTCTCGAGACTTAAACCCGCTTCTTTTTAAGAAAATTCAAAAATGATTTTTCTTTAAAAGAGGATTTATTAGGTGTCCGATCACACCTAGAAAAAAAAATCGTATGCGACTCCATTTTTAAATAAAATTGAAACTCGCATTTTCAAATTTTTAAATAATTTCTCAATTAGCGTCCAAGCAAATTTTTAGGTCGCTACAATAGTAATCTAATAATAATGATAGAAAATGTAATAAATAAAAAGGAATAAAACATAAAAATATAATGATAATAGTGATAATAAAGGTAATTACTAATAGCCATAGTGATAATAATAATGATAGTAGTTATAATAAAAATGATAAAAAAAATAATAGTAAAAGTAATAATAGTAATAGTTTAAGAACAAAATAAAATAAATAATAATAGTAGTAATTGTAAGGCCCAATTCAGCAGCCTGGAGCCCATTAAACCAAGACAAATAAAATAAAGTCCCAAAATTTAACCAGTCCATGACCCAATTAAACCAGCCCAAATTTTTACAACCCAATAACAGCCTAACAAGCCTCAGCCCACTAAGCCCAAAGCTAGACAAAAAAACAAAATCCCTAGAGGGCTTCTTGAGTAGTCGGCCGCCGCTCCCCACACGTACGCCGCAGTCTTCTCCACTCACGTCGCCACGTCCCTACAAACACGGAGCAAGGCAACAACCAAGAGTAATAAACACAACAAGGGAAACAGATTGTGTTTTGATTTTTGGGATTTTTACTATAAAGACCAAACAAAATCAGAATAGGGGTAGTTTTTAGATATAAAAAAGAAAAAACACACACTTGTAACAGAAAAAGAACTCAGAGAAATACAGAGAATCAAAGGTCAGAAAAAGGTTCCTTTTTTTCACCTTTTATTTTCGGATCATTTTTTCCCCTTATTTGTTTGCCTCTGTTATTTTTACTTTTCAATATACAAAAGTATTAAAATAAAATAAAGAGGAAAGCTCACCAGTGGCGGCAGAGGATGGCGGCGATTCACCGGACGCTTTGGGCCGAGATATGGAATCGGGGCCTGAGGGGCTATGGAGAGTTGAGAGAGTTGTGGTTTTTTAAGTAAAAGAAGGGGAGTTCGAATTTTATTTTGAAGCGTAAAAGGATATGAAAGGAAACTTTTTTAGCTTACAAGGCATAGGGCCATGCAGAATCACTGTTCTCCTGGTGGATTTGTGCAATTTTCCTTTAAATGGAAAATTTAGCGATAAGTCCCCCTATGCCCTGTTTTAATTGCATCCCCTTCATTTTTTCTTTGTTTTAAAATTTGCCCTCAATTTTATGCGCCGCTTCGATTTAGTCCGCGTCGTGCACAAGTGTTAAGAAACTTGAATAATTTCGTTTCAGATCCTTCAAGATTTGCTGCATAATTAAATTTGGTCATCTTCCTTTATGTACTTTGCAATTTTGCCTCAAAACTCTTGTTTTTATCCGATTTAGTCCGTTTTCGTTTATTTTAGCTATTTTACCATTAAATTAATTTTTTGTATTATTATTTTTATTGCCACTGCTTTTATAATGTATGTTATTATTATGTTGCTATTATATTTACTATTACTATATATATCCTTGGTTACTAAAATTTTTTATATATTATGATTATATCCATTATTTTTATTATTATCAAATACTTTTTTTACTACTATTTTTATTAATACTATTATTTTCTTATTTTCTTATTATTTTTTTATTTCGCTATTTACTATTATCATTCTTACTAATGTTATCATTACTTTATTATTAATATACCGTTATCTTCATTACTACCATTTTACTATTATTATTATTTTAATATTATTACTACTATAGTTTTTTCAGTTTTAATTATTTTCCTATTATTATATTCCTATGTATTATTGTTATTATTTTACTACTACCATTATTTTTTTATAATCATATTTCTCATATTTCTATATTTACTATTATTATTTATTACAAATGTCGCTATTATTACTACTAATTTAGTATATTATTATTTTTATTGCAATCATTATTTTAACATCACCATTACTATTTTTTTAAAAAATTATTATATTCATTAGAATTATTATCATTCTCTTTTATTTGTCATTATTTATATATGTATATATTATTATTATTATTATTATTATTATTATTATGCTTATTATCCCCATTACTATTCTTCCTTATTATTATCATGTTTACATTCCCACATTTTTATTTTTGCTTTTTCCCAAAATGCATAAAAAAGGGTTTCACAAAGATAATATTTCGTGTTTGGAAGTTCGAGAGATCGTGCCCAATCGTGCTGGGTTTCGAGTTTTCGTTCGTCCAGATCACTAAATATCCTTTAAAGATTTTAATTGTAATGGCCTAAATTCAAGGTTATCGGAACAATGGTTTCGCAACCATAAATCCGATTTAAAGAGAAATTTATTTCAATACATTTGCATGAATATTTATATGATAGGAAATATTTTTATAAATATTTATAAAATGTTAGTAATGTGATATTAAAATTTAGTTAGAAAATTTTAACGTATGGGTAGGTAATTAAATGAAAAGGACTAAATTGAAATGAAAGTAAAAGTTAAATTATAGATTAAAAAATTATAAAGGACGAAAATGGCAATTATGCTATTTTATAAAGTTGAGGCGGTGTATTGTATAAAATCTGAGATTTTATAAAGATAATTATTATTGTAAAGTAATAATAATTTATATTATAAAAAGAAAGGAGAAAAGAAAAAAAAAGCATAAAACAAAAGGAACAGAGAGCAAACGTGAAGGAAAGAAAGAAACAGAGAAAAGAAAGAAGAAAAGGGAAAATTCACCAAAAATCTTAGAAGTGGAATTAGAAGTTGAGTGAGATATGAAATTAAAGCTTATTGAGTCTATTTTCATATGAAAGAAATAGGAAAAGAAAAGAAATTCTGTATTTTGAGATATTTAGATTTTTGTAAGACTGGTTCAGAATGAATTCGGGTTCTTCTGTTTTGACTTTAGAAAATCATAAAAAATTGAAGAAAAATAATTAGGGGCTTAAATTTATATATCTGGAATCCTGAATGAATCTATTTTCAATAAAATAAATTAGAACATCATCCAAATTCTGTATAAGGAGATAATTAATATTTAGTGAAGAAGGGTCAGAACTGTCAGATAGCAGAAAAAGGGTGACTTTAATGAATAAAATGTACAAATTGGATAAGTCAAAAATTCTGGAAATTTTATGATATGAAGACATGTGAGTCTAGTTTCAGATAAAATTAACGGTTCTTCATTTGGAGTTCTGTAGCTCGACAAATAAATAATTTAGTGACTATGACTCAAGTAGACAGCTTTGAATAAACTAAAATAATAATAGAATTATAGAAAATGCTACATGTGAACATGAAATGTATTGAATTGATGATTGAATTTATTTATTTAGACCCGAAAACTCAAATACTGGGTTAGATCGAGGAAAGGAAAAAGTCCTGTGTTAGTAGATTTTGTATACGAACTAGTATCGAGGTAAGTTCATGTAACTTGAATTATCATCTTAAATGCTTGAAATGTATGTTATTGATGTGAATATAATTTGAATGTTCATTGTATGAAGATTGATGAAACATTGATATATTTGATAAAAGGGAAGAAATCGGTTGAAAGAAAGGAAAATCTGATGGATCTCTCGAAAAGGAATTGACGGTAAAAGGATCTAGCACGGACGGGTGATCCTATCTCGATATAGCCCTCCAAGAATATGTGAAAATGGATTTAGCCGGACGGGTAGTCGAACTAGGGTCCAATTTAGCCTAGACTGTAATTCAGATCCAAGCTCATTAGAGTAATTGTCGCGAGGATTTAGCTCGGTGGTAATCCCGACAACACTCTATGAGTTTATATTATAGGGATTTAGCCTCGGTGGTAATCCTCCGTAAGGATGAGGTTCAAGGAGTGTGCTCTTTGAAATGGAAATGTGCACATGAACATGAATTGACAGACTGGATTGTACACTAAAAGTGTACTTACGAAAATCCATCAAATTTCGAGTAATTCAACGGATAAATATGAAAATATAATAAAGAAACGAAAATCATGGTATTGATGAGCTCATCAATTATAGTATATATATATATATTTGATACATGGAAATTATTGAACTAACTTGAATGTTGAGCTTGTGTATGTTAGGGTAATAATGCATTGAATGGATATATGAATGTTTATTCTATTGAATTGAAAAATATTAGGTAAGTATAATTCTTGTTACATGGGCTTACTAAGCACAAAGTGCTTACCCTATTTCCTTTTTCCCTGCTTTGTAGTGCTAAGAGCTGGAGATCGGATTCACGGAGACATATCACACTATCAACCCCAAGACTTGTAGATTTAAAGAAACTTTATTTTGAAAATGAATGGCATGTATAAGCTAATAAAATAAATGTTAATATGAAATGAATATAAGGTTAGCCATTGATATGGCTTATGTGTTGAAGTTATCTTATAAATATGCATGAATTTTATTTTAAAAATATGTTGAATTGGAATGGTCTCGGTTTAAAAAAATTGTAAACTCCTAGAATGCCTTGTACCTTATTCTAACAACGAATACGGGTAAGGGTGTTACATTTGTTGGTATCGAGCTACGATTTAGCCAGTTCTAGGACCGACATAGCGAATCTGGATTAGTTATACATGCCATTTAAATTATTTTGATAGTGTGATATCTCCCACCATTTAAATTGTGTTTTCCTTATAGTAATGTCATCGACCGAAGCTCAATCAAGAAGTCGGGAGTCATGTCTGGCTTCAAGACAAAGAGAAGAAACTAGCGAGAAGGCCCGGTATAGAGGGTCAAGGGAGGAGGCAAAATAGCCTTCTATCAAATGATGAATGAATGGTTTACTCAAGACATAAGAACTAACCCTACTGCTGCAAGAACTCAAGCTCCCCTCCTGTTCCTCTATCGGTTCCCGAGATTCCACAGATCTGTGTATTGAATCTTCGAGAAAAGGAAAAGCTCCTACGATAAAATTTGAAAATATAGGTCAAGAATTTTGAGCAGCGAAGCTGATGATGATCCCGAACGGCTGAATTTTGGTTAGAGAATACTACTCGGGTTTTGGAAGAATTATCTTGCACACCGTAAGAATGTTTAAAATGTGCCGCCTCACCGCTAAAAGACACAAACTTATCATTGGTGGAATACTAAAGCTTCAGCTTGTTCCGAAGAAGAAATTACATGGGAATTCTTCCATCGAAGTTCAAAAGAAATATATCACCAAAGATTCCTTGATCAAAAAGAAAAGAATTTCTTGAGCTAAAACAGGGCAATAGATCAGTATCTGAGTATGAAAGAGAATTTGTTCGGTTGATTAAATATGCTCGAGAATGGGTACAGTCAGAAGCTGAAATGTGCAAACGATTCGAAGAAGGGTTGAATGAAGAAATTAAACTCCTTATTGAAATTCTTAAAATTCGAGAGTTTGCTATATTGGCAGAGCGAGCTTATAAAGCAGAAGAATTGAGCAAAGAAAAGAAACAGGCTGAGAGGGAAGCTCGAATTTTTAGTAAAAGACTAATGGGAAAATCTCGCTTTTACTCCAAAGAAATTGAAGAAGTACAGGATCGTTCTACCTCGTACTCGGGTATTCTTGGACAGAGAGCGAGGTTTACAAAGACACTAATCCAAGACCTTCCACTCCATCAGTGACCAGTGTTGGCAGTGTTGGTACCCCTAAGCCGAGATGCCAGTATTGTAATAAAGCTCATTTTGGTAAATGTCGATTTAAGAGCGGGGCTTGTTACCGATGTGGTTCTTTTGACCATTTCCTTAGAGATTGTCCAGAAAGAAGTGAAAAAGAAGCGGAATATATATCGAGGCCGAGTAATCCATCTTTGAGGGTAGACCATCTCGACCATCCGGTAATGTCATGGTAGCCGAGGAGCTACAAAAGATACCGCAAGTAGGCTTGAGACACGTAGCGCCTCCTAAGACATATGTCATTCGTATCGGAGAAGATGCCTCAAAGACCGATGTTATTATCGTACATTTTCTTTACTTGATACTAATATTATCTGCATTAATTGATCCGGTTTCTACATTCATATATATGTGTAAAGCTTGCATGCGTTAAAGATTTAACTGTTGAACCCATCAATTTGTGGTTAAAGTCTCGAACCCTTTTGGCCAATCTATTTTGGTGGATAAAATTTGTAAAAATTGTCCACCGATGGTAAGAGGTTATTATTTCTGGCCGATTTGATGTTACCGCCATTTGATGAGTTTGATGTGATATTGGGCATGGATTGGTTAACTCAAAGATGATGCAAGAGTATACATCGGAAACAAAAATATATTGTGTTGAAGTGTCGAATGGTGAGTTACTCCGGTTAAACTGGTCGATTGGGGATTATCTCGATGTGATTTCGATTATTTCGCCGTAGGTATGTCAAAAGGGTATGATGCTTTTCTTGCTTATGTATTAGATACCAAGAAACCGAGTCAAAGATTCAGCAAAGCAGGCTGGTATGCGAATTTTCCGATGTGTTTCGTAAGAGTTACTAGGTTGCCACCGTAAAGAGAACTGGAATTTTCTATAAATTTGATTCCGAGAACTACTCCGATTTTCATAGCTCCGCACTAAATGGCTCCTCTGTAATTAAAGGAATTAAAGACACGATTCTGTGAACTTGTTGATAGAGGTTTTGTCCGACCGAGTCATTCACCTTGGGGTGCTCCTGGTTGCTTTGTGAAAAAGAAAGACGGGTCTTTGAGATTGTGTATTGATTATCTAGACTTAATAAAGTAACTATAAAGAATAAGTACCGCTGTTCCGGATTGATGATTTATTTGATCACCTAAAAGTTGCTACTATATTTTCAAAGATTGATCTCCGATCGGGCTACTATCGATTTGAGTAAAGGAGTCGATGTGCCAAAGACGACTTTCGTAACTGTGCACGGGCATTATGAGTTTCGGTTATGCCGTTTAATGACTAATGCACCGCAGATTTATAGATTTGATGAATCGGATATTCGCACCATATTTAGACAAAGTTCGTGGTAGTTTTCATTGATGATATTTTGGTCTATTCTCGAGATGAAGAAGAACATGCGTAACATTTGAGAATTGTGTTGCAAATTTTGCGAGAGAAGCGCTTATATGCTAAATTCAAGAAATGTGAATTTTGGCTTCGAGAAGTGGGTTTTCTTGGACATATTGTATCCACTGAAGGCATTAGGGTAGATCCAAGTAAAATCTCAGCTATTGTCAATTGGAGTCCACCAAAGAATGTATCTGAAGTTAGAAGTTTCTTGGGTTTAACTGGTTATTACCAAGATTTGTCTGAGGATTTTCTATGATAGCTTCTCCGATGACTCGATTATTGCAAAAAGATGTAAAGTTCGAGTGGACTGATGAATGTCAGCAGAGTTTCAACCGATTGAAAGATCTACTAATGAAAGCACCAGATAGTGCAACTGAACCGTAAGGAATTTGTTATTTACAGTGATGCCTCATTAAATGGTTTAGGTTGTGTCTTGATGCAAGAAGGTAAAGTAATAGCCTATGCTTCAAGACAACTTAAACCACATGAAAGAAATTACCCGGTACATGATCTTGAGTTAGCTGCTATTGTATTTGCATTGAAGATATGGCGGCATTACTTGTACGGTGAGAAATGTCATATTTATACTGATCATAAAAGCTTGAAGTATTTGATGATACAGAAAGATCTGAATCTAAGACAGCGCAGGTGGCTTGAATTGATAAAGGACTATGATTTGATTATTGATTACCATCCGGGTAAGGCTAATATTGTGGCTGATGCTTTGAGTCAAAAATCTCTGTTTGCTTTGCGATCTATGAATGCTCAATTGTCTTTGGTTGATGATGGTTCAATCATAGCTGAATTGAGAGCTAAACCAACATTTCTACAAACAAATATGTGAACCTCGGAAGAATGATAAGAAGTTACGAGTTAAACGGGCACAATGTGAGTTAGGTAATCGATTCAATTTCAAGTTGGAATTGATGGTTGTTTATTATTCGAGGTAGGTATGTACCCAAGAATTCGTAGTTCATACGTAAAATTTTACACGAAGCTCACGGTGGTACTATGTCCGTACATCCGTGAAGTAATAAAATGTATAATGATCTGAAAAAGATGTCTTGGTGGCGTGTATAAAACGTGATATTTCGAGTTTGTATCAAAATGTCCGATATGTCAATAGGTCAAAGGTAACATCGTACCTTCGGTTACTTCACCAATTACTATACCGTAATAGAAATGGGAAAGAATCACTATGGATTTTGTATCAGGGTTACCGTTGTCTCCGAGGAAAAAAGATGCTATTTGGGTGATTGTTGACCGATTGGCAAAGTCAGCACACTTTATTCTAGTACGTATGGATTATTCTTTAGATAAACTGGCTGAACTATACATATCTCGATATTGTCAGCTACATGGAGTGCCTGTCTCCATTATATCGATAGAGATCCCCGATTTATGTCTCGCTTCGGGACAAATTGCAAGAAGCTTTGGGTACTGGGTTGTATTTCAAAGATTGCATTTCATCCTCGCATGATAACTAATCTGAAGCGTGTAATTCAAGTATTGGAAGATATGTCCGATGTTGTATACTAGAGTTTGAAGGTAATTGGGAGAGATATCTACCTTTGATTGAATTTGCTTACAATAATGCTTATCATTCAAATTAAAATGGCTCGTATGAAGCTTTGTATGGTAGAAAATGTAGAACACCATTATATTGGATGAGCTTAGTGAAAAAAGATACATGGGGTTGATTTGATCCGGGAAATGTAAGAAAAGTAAAAGTGATTCTAATAGCTTGAAAGCGACCTCGATCGCCAAAAATCATATGCCGATCTTAAACGAAAAGAGATTGAATTTCGGGTTGGTGATAAGGTATTTCGAAAGTGTCTCCTTGGAAGAAAGTTCTCGATTCTACGAAAGGGTAAATTAAGTCCAAGGTTTATCGGCCATATGAAATTACAGAAAGAATTGGACCGGTCGCTTATCGATTGGCATTACCATTTAACTTGATAGAATTCATAATGTTTTTCATGTGTCTATGCTACAACGATATCGGTCGGATCCTTCACATGTTATTTCTCCGATGAAGTGGAGATTCAACGGATATGACTTACGGTGAAGAACCGTCAAGATATTAGCACGG
Organism: Gossypium rotundifolium; assembly: GCA_025506655.1. Taxonomy (NCBI): domain Eukaryota; kingdom Viridiplantae; phylum Streptophyta; class Magnoliopsida; order Malvales; family Malvaceae; genus Gossypium; species Gossypium rotundifolium. The sequence continues at coordinate 182,700 of CP106723.1, forward strand.
AAACAAAGGAGCTTAGAAATAAAAAATAAATTTGGTGAAAGTATTGTGGCAAAAGCACGGATTGAGGAAGCGACATGGGGACCGGAGGAGGCAATGAGGAAACAATATCCAAACCTCTTTATTGGTAAGATTTTCAAGGACGAAAATCCTTAAAAGGGGGAGAGTTGTAATGGCCTAAATTCAAGGTTATCAAACAATGGTTTCAAAACCATAAATCCGATTTAAAGAGAAATTTATTTCAATATATTTGCATGAATATTTATATGATAGGAGATATTTTATAAATATTTATAAAATGTTAGTAATGTGATATTAAAAATTTCGTTAGAAAATTTTAACGTATGGGTAGGTAATTAAATGAAAAGGACTAAATTGAAATGAAAGTAAAAGTTGAATTATAGATTAAAAATTATAAAGGACCAAAATAGCAATTATGCCATTTTGTAAAGTTGAGGCGGTGTATTGTATAAAATCTGAGATTTTATAAAGATAATTATTATTGTAAATTAATAATAATATATATTATAAAAAAGGAGAAAAGAAAAAAAGCATAAAACAAAAGGAACAGAGAGCAAACGTGAAGGAAAGAAAGAAACAGAGAAAAGAAAGAAGAAAAGGAAAATTCACCAAAAATCTTAGAAGTGGAATTAGAAGTTGAGTGAGATATGAAATTAAAGCTTATTGAGTCTATTTTCATATGAAAGAAACAGGGAAAGAAAAGAAATTCTGCATTTTGAGATATTTAGATTTTGTAAGACTGGTTCAGAATGAATTCGGGTTCCTCTGTTTTGACTTTAGAAAATCATCAAAATTGAAGAAAAATAATTAGGGGCTTAAATTTATATATCTGGAATCCTGTATGAACCTATTTTCAATAAAAATAAATGAGAGCATCATCCAAATTCTGTATGAGGAGATAATTAATATTTAGTGAAGAAGGGTCAGAACTGTCAAATAGCAGAACAGGGGTGACTTTAATGAATAAACTGTACAAATTGGCTAAGTCAAAAATTTTGGAAATTTTATGATATGAATACATGTGAGTCTAGTTTCAGAAAAAATTAAAGGTTCTTCATTTGGAGTTCTGTAGCTCGAGAAATAAATAATTTAGTGACTATGACTCAAGTAGACAGCTTTGAATAAACTAAAAATAATAATAGAATTATAGAAAATGCTACATGTGAACATGGAATGTATTGAATTGATGATTGAATTTATTTATTTAGATCCGAAAACTCAAATACTGAAGCTAGATCGAGGAAAGGAAAAGTCCCAGATTAGTAGATTTTGTATACGAACTAGTATCGAGGTAAGTTCATGTAACTTGAATTATCTTCTTAAATGCTTGAAATGTATGTTATTGATGTGAATATAATTTGAATGTTCATTGTATGAAGATTGATGAAACATTGATATATTTGATAAAAAGGGGAAGAAATCCCAGTTGAAAGAAAGGAAAATCCGATGGATCTCTGAAAAGGAATTGACGGTAAAAAGGATCTAGCCTGGATTGGTGATCCTATCCCGATATAGCCATCCCAAGAATATGTGAAAATGGATTTAGCCGGACGGGTAATCCAACTAGGGTCTCAATTTAGCCTCGGGTAGTAATTCAGATCCAAGCTCATTAGAGTAATTGTCGTTGCGAGGATTTAGCTCGGGTGGTAATCCCGACAATACTCTATGAGTTTATATTCTGAGGATTTAGCCTCGGATGGTAATCCTCTGTAAGGATGAGGTTCGTGGGAGTGTGCTCTTTGAAATAGAAATGTGCGCACATGAACATGAATTGACAGACCTGGATTGTACACTAAAAGTGTACTTCTGAAAATCCATCGAAATTCCGAGTAATTCAACGGGATAAATATGGAAATATAACAAAGAAACGGAAATCATGGTATTGATGAGCTCATCAATCATAGTGTATATATATATTTGATACATGAAAATTATTGAACTAACTTGAATGTTGAGCTTGTGTATGTTAGGGTAATAATGCATTGAATGGATATATGAATGTTTATTCTATTGAATTGAAAAATATTAGGTAAGTATAATTCTTGTTACATGGGCTTACTAAGCACAAAGTGTTTACCCTATTTCCTTTTTTCCCTGTTTTGTAGTGTTAAGAGCTCGGAGATCGGATTCAGTCGGAGACATATCACACTATCAACCCCAAGACTTCGGTATTTAAAGAAACTTTATTTTGAAAATGAATGGCATGTATAAGCTAATAAAATAAATGTTAATATGAAATGAATATAAGGTTAGCCATTGATATGGCTTATGTGTTGAAGTTATCTTATAAATATGCATGAATTTTATTTTGAAAATATGTTGAATTGGAATGGTCTCGGTTTAAAAAAAAATTGTAAACTCCGGTAATGCCTTGTACCTTATTCTAACAACGAATACGGGTAGGCGGTGTTACATTAATCGCGTTTTGTAAATAAGGCAATGTTTCGTGTTTGGAAGTTCGAGAGATCATGCCCAATCGTGCTGGGTTTCGATTTTTTATTCGTCCAAATAACCAAATATCCTTCAGAGATTTTGACCGGATTTTCTTAAATAAAGGCACTATTTCATATTTGGGAAATTCGAGGTATCGTGCCCAATCGTGCTGGGTTTCGGTTCTTAGCTTAACCAAATAGTGGAATACCTTTTTAAAAATTGCAATGCATGAATTTTGGAAATCATGAAATGATCTTGGTATCGAAGGTTTGAAACATCGTGTCCTATCGTGCTGGATGTGGTATTTCATCTTTTCGGAACAAGAGAATTTTGATATCCAATGCGAGTTATCCAAACATTTTTTAAAGATTCATATTTTAAAATATTTTCTAATTTTCGATATTAAGGACATTAATCAATCAATACGGTACCAATTTTGAGCGTTGCGAGGGTGCTAATCCTTCCTTGCACGTAACCTCCCGGACCCGTTTTCTTAAAATTAAGTAGACCAAAATATTTTCTAAGTGGCCCAATCACACTACAAAAAAGATTGGTGGCGACTCGCTTTTTCTTTTAAAGTCCGCCTGCTTTCCAAACAAAAAATGGTTTCGACGACTTGGCGACTCATTTGGGACTAATAAGAGAGTCAAGTAGTAAAATTGGTTGATTAATGTCCTTTTATCGAAAATAAATTTTTGATTTCATTTTCATTTGCATGAGTCTGTTGTGTCATATATCTGCTTTGGTTTGAGACACATAGAATATTTTTGCATTCATATTGCATGACCGTTGTGGTCACACCCTTAAGTGGGAGCAAAATCTATGCCTTCGTGTGGTTTTCACCTTCGCATGGGCTAGGGACTGCTTAGGGATACATCCGCACTTATGGTTCCGTGAGGTTTTCACCTCCGCATGGCTATAGGGAAATGTATTCCCCTAAACTGAACTCAATCAGTATGAGCCTATAATGGGTGAGGATTGAGGAATCTGCTGGTTCAGGTACCCTTTTCTTTTTAGAACTAAACCACATATAGTGAACCTTAAGAGCCCACCTTAGGTAGGGCCATGCTAAACCTTAGTGGCTACCTATATAGTGGTTTGACATTTTTCACTTGCTTTGGTTACTTTTATGTGATACTAACTTGTTTTATTTTGGTCATATTTGTATGTCATTTCATACTTGAAAGGCGTTGATTCCTGTTTTAATTACTAAGTTAGAATGCTTGTTATAGAGAACGGATTTCTTGATAAAGTAGAGGATAATGCGGCCGTGCGTATATGGTCAGAGAAGACACAGCTTGAGAAGGGGGATAGCCTAACCGAAGGGTACACATCAGAATTATTGGACTTCACTCGCATGAGCGTGACACAGAATGAGCTCCAAGAACTAAGAGATATATGGGCTTGTTGCGATGAAGCAACTAGGCAACTTTTCTACCTTAATTATGGTGATCTACCCTACTTACTCTACATCAGAGTGGACAAACACTTGTTTCGGGCTATGACTCAATATTGGAATCTCGCTTATAGCTGTTTTATGTTTGGGGAAGTGGACTTGGTGCCTACCGTGAAGGAATATACGGCTTTACTTCACAGTCAAAGGGCTCGGGTCGACAAAATTTAATTCAGGGCCGCTAATGCACCGACTTTTGTAAAGAAGCTGATGAGTATCACTGGGATGAGCGAACAGTGGGTCATGGCACGAATTCAGCAGAAGGGTGAAGGGAAATGCATTCCTTGGGTAAGCTTGAGAGACCTGATGGTGGCACACCCAGATGTTAAGAGGAAAGTTGACATTTTCGCCCTAAGTATCTATGGCTTGGTAATATTTCCCAAGGCTTTGAGACATGTAGATGAAGCAGTTATTGATTTGTTCGATCATCTTGACAAAGGGATTACACCGGTACCAGCTATTCTTGCTGAAACGTTTAGATCTTTGAACTCGTGCCGGAGAGTAGGTGAGGGAAGATTCATGGGATGCGCACAACTGTTGTTGGGGTAGTTCCATAGCCATTTCTGGAAAGTAGATAGAACTTCTTGTCGGGTTTTTTTTACGAAGTACTCCCCATTAAAGGAGTTGGCAGCCGCGCCCAAGAGAGATGACATATCAGAAGAGAATTGGATCGCGCTTCTTCAGAATCTTCAGGAAAAGGATGTGGAATGGAGAGCTCCTTGGTTCGTTCTTGATGAAATCCTCTACCGGTGTGGGAGTTATGATTGGGTTCCTCTGTTAGGGATTTGGGAGCCGTTGGGTATGCTCCTTTACTCGTGCTAAGGCAATACCAATCGAGACAGTTTATACCGGTAACGCATGGGTTAGTTCAGTTTGAATTCTCGCATAGTGGGAATAATTATAAGAAAAGAGTTCGAGAAGTTTCTGATGCATGGAAGCATATTCACCGAATGAAAAGAGTTGCCATAGGTCCAATGGCAACCCTTGAATATAATACATGGCGGAGTAGGAGAGTAAACGATAATATCCCCAGGTCGACACAGGATGCTGCTCGATCGATAGAGGAATACCTGCAAGTAGTCCCTTCTGAGTTGGAGATCATGAAGCAGGACTTTGAAAGTAAAAATTCAGAGTTAGGGAAAAAGATAGAACAATTGGAAGAGGAAAAAATGAATTTGATGTTAGATATTGATATCCAGAAATTAGAGGCCGAGAAGCTGAGGAAAGGAAAAAAGAAGGTCGAAGAAGATTTGGATAGCTTGAAGACTGATTACAAGAAGTTGCATCTATCGATGAGAACTGCTGGGCTGGTTAAAACCTCGGAGCAATGGCATCAAGAAGTTCAGGAGGAGAAGACTAAGGTCGACCAGTGGAAGAAGAGATTCCATGAGGCTCAAGCACAAAAAGATACCTTGAAAAAGACTATGGGTGAGACCCAAAGCGAAAATAAGATACCAAGAACTTGAGTAGCAGAATTAGAAAAGGCATTGTGTCAAAGTAACAACTCTACGGTGAAGTTGGAATCAAGCCTAAGCCAGATTGAAGAGTTGAAGGGAAAGGTGGTGGAGCTCGAAACGGTGCTGCAAAACAGTGAGCTCCGGATCCAACTATTGGAGGCAAATAACCAGCGAGGGAAAGAACAACTTCAACGATCTCAGAACTAAGTCAGAGAAAGAGACTACCTTATGGGCGAAGCTGTGGCTCAGATACGAGAAGTGGCCGATCATTTACAAACTTTAGCGGTTCAGGCTGATGTGTTAAGTATATTTTATGAGTCAAAGTCAGACCAGGGTCGAGAGTTAGCTTCACTTCTTGAGAAAGTTGAAACTTTGGGCATAAAGGCTAGGTCGTATATGTGACTCTGTTTTATGTAAAGGATTTTGTTTTTTTCAATAAGTATTCCAAAAGAAATTGAATCAGAATTGACTCCTCTTATTTTTGCATTCATTCATTTGCATTGCATTTCATGCATTTGCATTGCATCACATCATTTGCATTAAATATCATAAGACAACCCTTTTAATTAGAGGTTATATTATAGTTATCCTGGAACACCGCTATTACACTCGAAAAAAATGAAAGCAATGGATCAAAGGATGGAAAAGTTAGAGCAGATGTAGAAGGAAATGCAAAACCAACTGCAGGAACAGTTGGCTAAGATCCAGCAGGACATGAGGGATCGATCTTCGGAGTCCAGAGGAGTGTGATGAGCCAGTTAACGCATTTGTTGACTCGAGGGCAAGATAAAGGAAAGGGCCCTATGGGCGATGTTGAAGATGAAAATAGAAATTCCGCTTGTCTTCCAAGCTTAGCCCCGGAAAATTCTCAAGCACAACCACCGAGAGTGTCTCAATATCAGACCTCAGCACCAATCTGACACCCCAGCCAAGAATTTCCTGAGGCTCGAGGTCCAACCTAGAGGGTAACCTAACAAAGCCGATGGTCCCTGATTTCGATGATGTAGCAGAAGAGGAAAAGACGAGGTAGAACTCCCAAAAGAGTTTGAGGATCGCCGCAAATGGTCAGAAGAGAAGTTTAAAGCATTGGAAAGTCTTGATTATCAATGCGAGGTGGATGCCGTGAAGTCGAGTCTAGTTCCAATCTGGTACTTCCTCAAGTTCAAGATGTGAGTTTGAAAAGTACAATGGGACTAGTCGCCTCGAGGCTCATATTACCATGTTTTGTCGGAGAATGACGGGATATGTCAACAACGACCAGCTTGTTGATTCACCGCTTCCGTGATAGTCCGATCGGGCTAACAAAATGGTACAACCAAATTGAGTTGTACGTAAATCAAATCGTGGAAGGACTTAGCACAGGCTTTCATGAAGTATTATGGCCACATAACTGATATAATGCCTGATAGAATCACGCTGCAAAATATGGAAAAGAAGTCGGGCGAAAGTTTTAGGAAATATGCCCAGAGGTAGAGGGAAGTTGCTACACAGGTCCAACCACCGCTGTTGGAGAAGGAAATGACCATGCTGTTTGTTAATACCCTAAGAGCACCTTTTATCAATCATATATTGGGGAGCACGTCTAAGAGTTTCGCGGATATAGTGATGTCTGGCGAAATGATAGAGAATGCGATAAGGTGTGGGAAAATAGAGGCGGAGAGAGTATGAAAGATCGGCTCCCAAAAAAGGGAGAATGAAGTGAGTAATGTAAGCTCGGGTTATCCTGCACCCATTACGTTAATCAACCAAGAATAACAAGTGGCAAGAGAGCCCTATCAAGATAAGAGCCCAACACGAGGCAGAAGACCGAGAAGTTTCAGTTTACTCCCATACCTGTGACGTATAGGGAGCTGTATAAAACTTTGTTTGATGCGCACGCCGTAGCCCCATTCTACTTGAAGCCGTTGCAACCTCCGTATCCCAAGTGGTATGACACAAACGCTCAATGTGAATACCATGCGGATATAGTAGGTCACTCGATAGAAAATTGTACTTCATTCAAAAGGCTAGTTGAGAGACTTATCAAGGCGGAAGTGGTAGAGTTCAATAACGCTCCTGTGGGAGGAAATCTGTTACCTAATCATACGGATAAGGGGGTAAACGCGGTAGTTGAGAACAAGGGGAGAAGAACTAAGCAAAAAGTTGATGAGGTCAGAACCCCATTGAGGGAAGTTTGGAAAGCAATGCAGAAAATGTGGTTAGTTCTGCAGGGAAATGTGAACAAATCTCGAGATGCAAGGAACTACTGTGAGTTCCATGACAAGGAAGGCCATGAGATCCAGCAATGCAATGAATTCAGAACCCTAGTACAAGGGTTAATGGATAATAAAGAGCTGGGGTTCTTTGACTTTTCCAAAGAGGTGGATGTATGCGCCACAAAGGGTGGGTCGGCAGAAAGGATCCCTAAAGTCAACCACCCAACAGTGATTATCACACGGCCAAGGGTCAACGAGGTCAGAGTAGAAATAGTACCGAGGGTTGAAATTAAAAAACCCGTGACCTCTCTTTATAAGGATACACCGATGGTCGTAATCAAAAAACCCGTAACTTCTCCTTATACACCGAGGATTGTAATTCAGAAACCCGTGACTTTTCCTTATAAAGATGACAAGAGGGTACCTTGGAATTACAATTGCCTTTGTGATGATTTTGGGAAAGAGAATTGCCAAGACACCCACCCGTAAGTCGAGTCCTCTATGATGAGAAGGGAGACAAGAAAATGGACCACCGGTTAATGAACCAAGAATGAGAGGATGAGGTCGGGGAGTTTTAAAGTTTCAAGCAAGTGAGTACAAGTGTTGTGGAGCGATTCATAAGCAATGCAGACGCACATCCGGTACTAGTCTTACTACTAAACTCGAAGAACACCGTAATGCACTAATGAAAGCGTTGAACCAAATTTATGTTGCTGATGACATTTCGGTAAATAAGTTGGACCGTCTTGTAAATAACATAAGCGCAGATAATTTCATCTCGTCTAGTGATGATGAAATACTGCCGGGGGGTATAGGATCTACCAAGGCTTTGCACATCTCTACCCGATGCAAAGGGTATACACTGCCAGGGGTATTAATTGATAACGGATCGGCACTGAATGTTTTGCCCCTATCTACACTGGACAGGTTACCTGTAGACAGCTCTCATATGAAAACATGCCAAAATATAGTGAGAGCATTCGATGGCACCGAGAGAAAAGTAATGGGGAGGATTGAGATACCCCTCCTAATTGGGCCAAACACGTATGAGGTAGATTTCCTCGTGATGGACATCAAGCCTTCTTATAATTGCTTATTGGGGAGGCCGTGGATCCACTCAGCGGGAGCTGTACCATCGTCATTGCACTAAAAGTTGAAATTGGTGACAGAGGGCCGGTTGATAACCATAAACGCAGAGGAGGATATCATCGCGTCTGTTACTAGTAATGCACCGTACATAAAGAATGATGCGGAGGCCATAGAGTGCTCCTTCAGGTCATTAGAGTTTATAAATGCGACTTTCATCAGTGAAGGTGGCAAGGTCCGGTGCAAAAATCTCGGGTTACAAGGATGGGCCTACGGCTGACGGTAGGAAAAGGAGTATTGCCTGAAAGGGGACTCAAAAAATACCTCTAGGGCCCGGTTAGAGTGCCAGGATTGGTTAACAAACATGATCGCTTTGGTCTGGGGTATAGGCCAGATACCAGACAGAGAAAGGAGGAGTTGGAAAGGAAACGTGAGAGACGGAGGGCACGATTGAATGGTACTGAGATCAAATAGGGTTCGATGACTTTTCCCCATATATCTAATACATTCATGTCTGGAGGAATTATCCATTCAGGGTTAGAGATTGTGAATAGAGAAACGATCAAGAGATGATGAGAACTTTGAACATCAATCAGGTCTCAAGGAAGTTCGAGGAGAGGAAACTTGGCGGTATTCGCCTTACGAGCTTGGGAGTGTTCTCGGACAACCGGATCAGGAAGAAATTTCTGTAGTTTTAGGACTAAAACAGTAGTAATACTCAAAACACACTTGTTGTATCAAGCCTAGGAACAATAAGAATCTTTTGTGAAATAGGCATGTTCACGATCGTTATTTTCAATAAAAAGTGTATTTTTCTTCCATTCTGTGCAATTATTCTTCTACTTCTATTCTATTACATTTATAATCATAACGCATGAATAAGTCATTCTTAAATTCATTTTCATTGAATATTCTTTCATACCTACTATAGGTCCCCTGATATCGATGTCATGAACAACGTCATTACGGACCTGAATTTTTTCGATGAGCAAGACATGTGCCTAGAAGGACCTCAGGACTTTACAGATAACGGAGATTGTATTATATCCCTAGATTTGTTAAGGATGGTAGAGCAGGAAGAAAAGCTGATTCTGCCTCACAAAGAGACAATTGAGAATGTGACTCTAGAGGAAGGGAAAGAGGTGAAAATTGGAACCCTCATCACCAAGGAAACAAGGCAGGACCTCATTAGACTTCTCTTAGAGTTCAAAGATGTCTTCACGTGGTCATATCAAGACATGCCTGGATTGAGCATCGACATTGCAGTACAATCGATCCCTATAAAGAAAGATTGCAAGCCACCCAATGAAGCTCAAGGATGAGACCCGATGTTGCGGTAAAAATCGCAGAGGAGGTCAAGAAGCGCTTGACGCGGGTTCTTGCGAGTTGTGAATTACTCGAATGGGTAGCCAACGTTGTTCCATTCTTAAGAAAGATGGGAAAGTACAAATGTGCGTCGACTACAGAGACCTAAACAAGGCCATTAAAAGACAACTTCCCACTGCCTCACATTGACACTTTGGTGGATAACACGGAGGGTTTTTCATTCTTCTCATTCATGGATGGTTTCTCAGGATACAATCAAATAAAGATGCATCCTGAGGACATGGTAAAGACTACCTTCATAACCTTATGGGGAACTTTTTGTTACCAAGTGATGCCGTTTGGGTTAAAGAATACGGGGGCAACATATCAAAGGGCCATGGTAACCTTGTTTCACGACATGATGCACAAGGAGATTGAGGTCTACGTCGACGATATGATCGCAAAGTCTCAATGTAAGGGAACATGTGCAAGTTTTGAGGAAACTATTTCTGAGGTTGAGGAAATTTCAGCTGAAACTCAATCCAGCCAAGTGTACTTTCGGGGCTCGATCAGGGAAGCTACTTGGTTTCGCGGTCAGTGAAAAAGGAATCAAGTGATCCGGATAAAGTCAAGGCCGCAAAATTTACCTCCGCCACGCACTCAAAAGGAAGTCCGAGGCTTTCTAGGAAGACTAAATTACATCGCTCGGTTCATCTCGCAATTGATTGAGAAGTGTGATCCCATATTTCATCTTCTTAAGAAACACAATCCAGGTATTTGGGACGATGAATGCCAAAAGGCATTTGACAAAATTAAATAGTACTTGTCTAATACTCAGATTGTTAATCTTGATCTGATGCACCATTGATTCAGATTCCGACCAGATTCGATAATTCAATGGGATATGTGCTAGGCCAACACGACGAGACAGGGGAAGAAAGAGAGGCGATATACTACCTCAGCAAGAAATTCACCAAGTGTGAAATGAGATACTCACCAATTGAGAAATTATGTTGTGCATTGATCTGGACAACTCGGAGGTTGAGGCAGTATATGTTGTACCACACAACCTGGTTAATCTCGAAATTGGACCCTCTTAAGTACATGATAAAGTCGATCACTTTGAAAGGAAGAATGGCCCGATGGCAAATTTTACTCTCCGAGTTTGACATAGTCTACGTGAATGAGAAGGCTGTGAAGGGGAGTGCAATAGCTAATTTTCTAGCCAGCAGGGCGCTAGACGACTACGAACCCCTGAATTTTGATTTTCCCAATGAGGATTTGATGTTTGTAGCGACAATTGAAGAAGATATCTTAAAAGATCGTCCCTGGAAATTGAACTTTGATGGAGCATCAAATGCCGTTAGAAATGGGGTTGGGGCAGTCCTGGTATCCCCAAATAGAGGACACTATCCATTCACTTGCAAGTTGGACTTCGATTGTACAAACAACATGACAGAATACGAAGCATGTATCATGGGAATCCAAGCTGCTATAGACCGTAAAATCAAGTTGCTAGAGGTATATGGGGACTCCGCGTTGGTAATATATCAGCTCAAAGGAGAATGGGAAACAAGAGATCCCAAATTGATCAGCTATCGAAAGTTAGTTTTAGAACTAATTGAGGAGTTCGATGATATCATATTCTTTTACCTCCCGCGTGAGGAAAGCCAGATGGCTGATGCCTTGGCCACCCTAGCTTCTATGATTAGAGTAAATGAGCAAGAGGGTATGAAGCCCATCCAAATGAGTATTTATGAGACTCCGGCTCATTGCTGCAATATCAACGAAGAGGAGGAGAGAGATGATCATCCTTGGTATCATGATATTTTGCGGTATATGAAGAGTCAGAAATATCCTGATCAAGCAACAGAAAATGACAGGAGAACATTGAAAAGACAGGCCAATGACTATGTCTTAGACGGAGAGATCCTGTACAAAAAGAGGAAAGATCAGGTATTGTTAAGATGTGTTGATGCTACTGAAGCCAGAAAAATCCTAGAAGAAGTTCATGAGGGTGTCTGTGGAACACATGCCAATGGGTTTACAATGGCCAGACAAATCATGAGATTCGGGTATTACTGGTCCACGATGGAAGGAGACTGTATCTGTTATGCCAAGAAGTGCCACAAGTGCCAGATTTATGGAGACAAGATCCATGTGCCTCCTTCACCTCTTCATGTTATGACTTTTCCGTGGCCTTTCTCAATGTGGGGCATGGACGTTATTAGGCCGATCTCACCAAAAGCTTCTAATGGACATCGTTTCATCTTCGTGGTCATTGATTACTTCACCAAATGGGTAGAAACAGCTTCATATGCCAATGTCACGAAGACGACAGTTAGCAAGTTTTTGAAGAAAGAGATCATATGTCGCTACGGTATGCCAGAAAGGATCGTGTCTGACAATGCACTAAACTTGAACAATAGAGCGATATCGGAAGTCTACAGTCAGTTCAACATTAAGCACCATAACTCGTCGTCATATCACCCGAAAATGAATGGAGCAGTCGAGGCAGCTAATAAAAATATCAAGAGAATTGTGGGGAAAATGGCTGAGACCTATAAGGATTGGCATGAAAAGTTACCACTTGCCCTCTACGCCTATCGAACATCGGTTAGAACCTCTACTAGGGCAACTCCTTTCTCGTTGGTTTATGGGATGGAGGTAGTTTTGCCTATTGAAGTTGAAATCCCTTCACTCCGGGTTTTGTTAGAGCTGAAGTTGGACGAAGCAGAATGGGTTCAATCTCGATATGATCAACTGAATCTAATTGAAGAAAAGAGGCTAAGAGCCATTCGCCATGGTCAATTGTACCAGAGGCAGATGATGCGGGCTTACAATAAGAAAGTCTGCCCCAGAGTATTCTATGAAGGAGAATTGGTGTTGAAACAGATCCTCCCTATGCAAAAGGACTTCAGGGGAAAGTGAATGCCTAATTGGGAAGGACCTTATGTTGTAAATAATGTCTTTTCTGGAGGAGCTTTGATACTAGCCGAGATGGACGGGAAAAGTCTGCCAAATCCAACTAATGCAGACTCAGTCAAGAAGTACTTTGCATGAAAAGGGGCCAAGGCGAAATCCTACAAAGGGCGTCCTGAGTTCAAAAAAAAAAGGAGAGACCAAGGCGAAAACCCGTAAAGGGCGCTTTGAGACCAAAGGGGATTTGAGTTAAAAACCCGAAAAGGGCGGCTCAGATTATGACCTACTCATGATGGGGCATACAATGGTCTCGCTACGCTTGAATTAATAACGAGGAGGTATGTTACATCTTGCAGCATCGACAAAGTACCATAGATCTTCTAGACACATGTTGAACTCAGAATGGTCTTCAGGAAGTGCGTACAGAGAAGCTCAGGCTGTGATATCTGGGGCATCATTGCTATTTTTACTCATTTTTTGGACCTTAGTAGAATGTGTTTTCTTTGCTCAATCCTTTGTTCTTTAGTGGAATGTGTTTTCTTTGCTCAATCCATTCTTCATGGGTTTTATCCCGAATAAATTACAGTTTTATTCATTTCTATAATCTTTTTCAAGCATTTCCTATTGAAGTAATGATTACTGAACTAATAATGCTTTCATAAAGGAAGTTTTAAGTATTACTCTGAAAGTCTCTAAATAATACAAGAATTCGAAACAAGATAATTATTTAGAACTCACCAGGCTTAAAGGGCTTGAAACACTTGGGATAAGGGTCTAAGCAGTGACGACATCTTCAGATTCTCTGTTAGAAATACTGACTGAACAAGGAAGACATACGTCAGGGACCACCTTAATAAACAGCAAGCAATGATAACCCAAGGGTTAAAGATGGATTATTCTCATGACATTTTGCATCCATTCATGACATTCATAATACATATAGTTAGGAGCATTTTCATGACATCTTAATCATTTGACATAAGGATAGACCCCATGAAATTAATTCTACAGGTAAGTTCCCCAGAGGATAATGTAGTAAAATTGATGGGAGTTACAGAAGAATGTAGATCTCATCTCTCCTGAGCGAGAGTAGAGCAGATCGAATATAGTAAGCCTTAACCCCCTAAGCAGTAGGGTAACAGGCTAAAAATAGTAGATCTTATCTCTACCGAGCAGAGAGTGAGCAGATCAAGAGGCGATCTTATCTTCACCGAAAGGAGAGTGGAGCAGATCATAGCGGATCCTATCTTCTTTGGCGTGAGTAGAGCAGATCAAGATTCTAGCCTTATCTTCACTAAGCAGGAGTGGAGCAGCTAAGGATAATGATCTTATCTCTCATCGAAAGGGAGTGGAGTAGATCAAAGATCATAGCCTTATCTCTATTGAGCAGGAGTGGAGCAGCTAAAATAGCAGATCTTATATCTATTGAAAGGAGTAGAGCAGATCGAAGAAGCAGGTCTTATCTCCACCGAAAGGAGTGGAGCAGATCAAAGATCATAGCCTTATCTCCACCGAAAGGAGTGGAGCAGACTAAAATAGTAGATCTTATCTCTACTGAGCAGGAGTAGATCAGATCGAAAGCAGCAGATCTTATCTCCACTGAGCAGGAGTGGAACAGATCGAAGATTATAACCTTATCTCCACTGAGTAGGAGTGGAGCAGGCTAAAGATGGCGAGATCTTATCTCATCGAAAGGAGAGAGAGCAGATCAAAAGCAGCAGATCCTATCTCTACTGAGTAGGAGTAGAGCAGATCGAAAACCACAGATCTTATCTCCATTGAGCAGGAGTGGAGCAGGCTAAAAATAGCATATCTTATATCTACTGAGCAGGAGTAGAGCAGATCGAAAGCAGCAGATCTTATCTCCACTGAGCAGGAGTGGAGTAGATCAAAGATCATAGCCTTATCTCCACCGAAAGCAGAGAGGAGCAAAGAAAAAACAAGCAGATCTTATCTCTCTTGAGCAGGAGTAGAGCAGATCAGAAGCAGTAGATCTTATCTCCATTGAGCAGGAGTGGAGCAGATCGAAGATTATAGCCTTATCTCCACTGAGTAGGAGTGGAGCAGGCTAAAGATGGCGATCTTATCTCTCGAAAGCAGAGTAGAGCAGATCAAAAGCAGCAGATCCTATCTCTACTGAGTAGGAGTAGAGCAGATCGAAAACCACAGATCTTATCCCACTGAGCGGGAGTGGAGTTGATCGAAGATAGCAGATCTTATCTCCACTGAGCAGTAGTGGAGCAGACAAAATTCCTATACCCCTGAGGATGCGGTGGATGGGATGAGGTTACAAGAAGTCAAGATTCAACAAGATAAGGCAAAATTGGCCCTTCTAAAGTCTTTGCTCTATTCTCATTACCCGATAATGAGCAAAGAGGGGCAGCTGTAAGGCCCAATTCAGCAGCCCGGAGCCCATTAAACCAAGACAAATAAAATAAAGTCCCAAAATTTAACCAGTCCATGACCCAATTAAACCAAATTTCAAATTTTACAACCCAATAGCGATTAACAAGCCTCAAATTTCACTAAGCCCAAAGCTAGACAAAAAAATGAAACCCTAGAGGGCTTCTTGAGTAGTCGGCCGCTCCCCACACGTACGCCGCAGTCTTCTCCACTCACGTCGCCACGTCCCTACAAACACGGGAGCAAGGCAACAACCAAGAGTAACAGAAACACAACAAGGGAAACAGATTGTGTTTTGATTTTTTGGGATTTTCGGCTATAAAGACCGAAACAAAATCTGTAAATGGGGGTAGTTTTTAGATATAAAAAAGAAAAAACACACACTTGTAACAGAAAAAGAACTCAGAGAAATACAGAGAATCAAAGGTCAGAAAAAGGTTCCTTTTTTTTTCACCTTTTATTTTCGGATCATTTTTTTCCCCTTATTTGTTTGCCTCTGTTATTTTTACTTTTCAATATACAAAAGTATTAAAATAAAATAAAGAGGAAAGCTCACCAGTGGCGGCAGAGGATGGCGGCGATTCGCCGGACGCTTTGGGCCGAGATATGGAATCGGGGCCTGAGGGGCTATGGAGAGTTGAGAGAGTTGTGGTTTTTTTAAGTAAAAGAAGAGGAGTTTTGGAATTTTATTTTTGAAGCAGAAAAGAGATATGAAAGGAAACTTTTTTTTAGCTTACAAGGCATAGGGCCACGACAATCACTGTTCCCTGGTGGATTTGTGCAATTTTCCTTTAAATGAAAAATTTAGCGATAAGTCCCCCCTGCTAGCTCTGCTTTTAATTGCATCCCCCTTCAACTTTTTTCTTTATTTTAAAATTTACCTCTGAATTTTATGCGCCGCTTCGATTTAGTCCGCGTCCAACACGGTGTTCGAAACTTGGAATAATTTCGCTTCGATCCTTCAAGATTACGCTGCAATTAAATTTGGTCCTCTTCCTTTTATTTACTTTGCAATTTTGCCTCAAAACTCTTGTTTTTGATCCGATTTAGTTCGTTTTGCTTATTTTAGCTATTTTACCATTAAATTAATTTTTTTGTATTATTATTTTTATTGCCTTTGCTTTTATATGTATGTTATTATTATGTTGCTATTATATTTACTATTATTATATATATCCTTGTTTACTAAATTTTTTTATATATTATGATTATATCCATTATTTTATTATTATCAAATACTTTTTTACTACTATTTTTATTAATACAATTATTTTCTTATTTTCTTATTATTTTTTATTTCGCTATTTACTATTATCATTCTTACTAATGTTATCATTACTTTATTATTAATATACCGTTATCTTCATTACTACCATTTTACTATTATTATTATTTTAATATTATTACTACTATAATTTTTTCATTTTAATTATTTTCCTATTATTATATTCCTATGTATTATTGTTATTATTTTACTACTACCATGATTTTTTTTATAATCATATTTCTCATATTTCTATATTTACTATTATTTTTATTACAAATGTCGCTATTATTACTACTAATTTAGTATATTATTATTTTTATTGCAATCATTATTTTAACATCACCATTACTATTTTTTAAAAAATTATTATATTCATTAGAATTATTATCATCCTCTTTTATTTGTCATTATTTATATATGTATATATTATTATTATTATTATTATTATTATTATTATTATTATTATTATTATTATTATTATCATCATTATTATTATGCTTATTATCCCCATTACTATTCTTCCTTATTATTATCATGTTTACATTCCCACATTTTTATTTTGCTTTTTCCCAAAATGCATAAAAAGGGTTTCACAAAGATAATATTTCGTGTTTGGAAGTTCGAGAGATCGTGCCCAATCGTGATGGGTTTCGAGTTTTCGTTCGTCCAGATCACTAAATATCCTTTAAAGATTTTAATCGCGTTTTGTAAATAAGGCAATGTTTAGTGTTTGGAAGTTCGAGAGATCGTGCCCAATCGTCTTTGGGTTTCGATTTTTATTCATTCAAATAACCAAATATCCTTCGAGATTTTGACCGATTTTCTTAAATAAAGGCACTATTTCATATTTGGGAAATTTGAGGTATCGTGCCCAATCGTCTTTGGGTTTCGGTTCTTAGCTTAACCAAATAGTGGAATACCTTTTAAAAATTGCAATGCATGAATTTTGGAAATCATGAAATGATCTTGGTATCGAAGGTTTGAAACATCGTGTCCTATCGTCTTTGGATGTGGTATTTCATCTTTTCGGAACAAGAGAATTTTGATATCCAATGCGAGTTATCCAAACATTTTTTAAAGATTCATATTTTAAAATATTTTCTAATTTTCGATATTAAGGACATTAATCAATCAATACGGTACCAATTTTGAGCGTTGCGAGGGTGCTAATCCTTCCTTGCACGTAACCGACTCCCGGACCCGTTTTCTTAAAATTTGAGACCAAAATATTTTCTAAGTGGCCCAATCGCACTACAAAAAAGATTGGTGGCGACTCGCTTTTTCTTTTAAAGTCGGCCCGTTTTCCAAACAAAAAATAGTTTCGAAAGAATAATAATAACAAAAGTAACAATAATAATAATAAAAGTAAAATGTGATATAACAACAATGTTCATTAAATAGCAATAAATCAATTAGAAGGAAAACGCAAAAAAAAAAAAAATAAGGACAACCAAATAAATAAGGGCAAATATCCCAAAATACCAAAAAATACAAAATTACCGGAAAGGATGAGTTTCAAAAATATTGACCGGAAGGGCAATTTCAAAAAGCGCTTCCACGTCGCCGCCGCTTTTTGAAAATCGACTAAAAGCGCGTCACGAGGAGCGCTTTAGGCCACGTTACTAAAGCGCTACCGTGGACGCGCTTTTGGCGACGCGGCCTAAAGCGCTCCTCCGTGGACGCGCTTTAGCCAAGAACGATCAAAAAAATGTGACCGTTGGACCCCAACGGTCAAAAAACCAACGGAAAAAAAAAACTATAAATACCCCCAACCCTTCATTTTTTCACACTTCAATCCTTTCTCATTTTTCTCTCAATTTTCTCTCAATTTGCTCTCAAGTTTCTCTCAAAGCCCTTGAAATTTACTCTTAAATTTCAAATAGTCTTCTACCATTTACTAAAAAGCCCTTTATAATTTTTTAATATATTTATTTTTTGGAAAATTAAAAAATCTTTATCGAGTACAATGGTCGGAGATTTACATCGCTTAGACAAAGAATCACATTGGCATCCAAAGAATTGAGAATGGTAAGTTTGAATTTTAATTTTCAATATTATTAAATTTTTTAATTATGCAATTTTTAATTAATTTTGAATTTTATTATTTTTAAACAATGTAGATCGGTGTTGCAATGTTATATTCGCAACATGCCCGGTCCCCATCACCATTGATCGAGAATTATTTATGGAAGCGGGTTTTTGCACGTGGCCACGATAGGTCGGGGTTCAAGTTGGACCCGGTTTTGATAAGCGTTGATAGAGAGGTGGAGACCCGAGACGCACACTTTCCATCCGCCATGCGAGAGTGTAGCATCACCTTAGAAGATGTGCGATTCTGATTGGGATTACCGGTGGACGGGTCGGTAGTCACCGGACCGTAATATCTCACGATTGATAGCCGTATGCTACGAGCTCCCGGGTGCCATTCCGGATAAATTGCAAGGAGGTCGGATCGATATGGTTTGGTTACGAGACACATTCCGCAAGCCGAATGAAGAATCGATGAAGATGAAAGAATACGGTATGCGGGCATACATACTTCAGATAATTGGAGGCTATCTCGATGTCGGACGTCTCTAGAAACCTCGTCCACCGAGATGGCTCCTCAAACTTGTTGATTTCAGAGCGGCCGGTGAATTCAGCTTGGGGTCTGCCGTATATCGAGGTTGTATCGGGAGATGTGCGGGCGACGGTGCGGATAAAGCAAAAATCGAGGTTGCCTATCACTATCTGCAGATCATGGGCATGGTTTCGATTTCCATTTTTACGCCTCGACTCGACCGACCATATTCATTCCCATTGATAACGAGGTAAATTTAATATTATATTTTTCAATTATGTCGAGATTTATAGTATAATTGCATGCTAAGAGTTTATTTAATTAGGTGGAACCATCCGAGAAGTCATGTTGGAATACCGACTCGCTTGAGGATATACTGGCCCTATTGGAACAACGGCCTAATCACAAGTAAGTGTTTAATTTCGTTATTATAATTTAGTATTTATGTATATAACTAATATTTTGGTAATGTTAATATAGTTTCAATGGACACCGTATGAGGATCCCGAAATTCGGCAAGAATTCCAGAGGAGTTCTCTAAAATCCGAACACAGTTGGCACGTTAAGGTCCCGCTAATCACCTACGCGACCGTGGAGATGCACCGGTCCGATCGGGTTCGTGGCAATTTGGATGTCGACAACCGATTCCGTGGTTCTCGAGGTGCTCGATGATGAGCATAAGGTGGACTTACTGGCGGCAGATACTGGATTGGCCAATATTTTGGTCGAACATATCGAGAAGTGGGAGAACCGGTATGACTTTGTACCTAACCGGAACCGATCGAGTTCCCGAGTTAGCGCGTGTGCGAGTACATGCCATGGTTTAGAATCCATGGCAAGTCAGATCTGTTGTCGGTGAAGAGAGGCGACAACAAATTCGCATGGCGAAGGAACGTCGGCCCCTTTACATCCAAGGAGAAGGGTGATGAGACGGGCCAAAGAACGGCGCCTACGATCACCGCCCATCATCAGCGCTTATATCAATCCACGGGCCCATCAACGGCGCTTATATAAATCCAACGGCCCATCAACAATACTTATACAATCACCGAGCCCATCACATTCGGTGACAACACCGATAACACACATTCACGCTTATGCCAAAAGTGTACGCCCTTACATGTATCCTCCTAACCCATATATGTTTCCTTTTCTAGTCCCCCTGTGTTGGAATCCATGGCGGGTTCGAGTCCGTTCTCGACAACTCCTTTTAGCCAGCCGATCGTGAGGCCGACATCGGGTGTGGGATTAGAGGAGGTGCCGTCGGGGAGCAGTTCTTTCTACCGCACTCCTTCACCGTGACGGATGCGCCACCCCGCCGTGGTTTATGCAAACACCTCCGGTCATTATTTTATCAAGGTGGGTCATCATCGCAACACCTGTAACTGCACCCACCGCGGGAGGACGGATTCCCACCGAGGTTCCACAACCCCACGGAAGCTAGAAGAAGGAGGAATCCACAGAATGTGGCCGACCGCCCCATGTGGCATCGGGTTCCCACCGACATCCGCACTAAACCCTAAACCCCATAATTTGAGTAATTGTAAATTAATTTATAATTTGAGTTTAATTTTTTTGTAATTAAGGTTTAATTTTTGTAATTAAGTTGTAATATATATTATAAAAATTGAGTTTGTTTTTTATTTAATTTTTTAATTTATTTAATTTTAATAACTTTGAAAAAATATGTTTGGTTTATTTAATTTTTGTAATTAAGTTGTAATATATATTATAAAATTGAGTTTGTTTTTTTATTTAATTTTTTAATTTATTTAATTTTAATAACTTTGAAAAATATGTTTGGTTTATTTTTTTTGTAATTAAGTTGTAATATATTTAATACAATTTGAGTTTTATTTTTGTAATATAATTTTTTATTTATTTAATTTTAATAACTTTTACAAAATATGTTTGGTTTATTTTTTTGTAATTAAGTTGTAATATATTTAATACAATTTGAGTTTGTTTGTTTTTTGTAATTTATTTTTTAATTTATTTAATTTTAATAACTTTGACAAATTAGGTTTGATTTTTTTCTTTGTAATTAAGTTGTAATATATTTAATACAATTTGAGTTTGTTTTTTTTTTTGTAATTTAATTTTTTAATTTATTTAATTTTAATAACTTTGACAAAATAGGTTTGATTTTTTTTTTGGTAATTAAGTTGTAATATATTTAATACAATTTGAGTTTGTTTTTTTTGTAATTTAATTTTTTAATTTATTTAATTTTAATAACTTTGACAAAATAGGTTTGGTTTATTTTTTTAATTAAGTTGTATTATTTTAATACAATTTGAGTTTGTTTTTTTAATTTAATTTTTTAATTTTTTAATTTTTTTGTAATTTAATTTTTTGTATTGATCTCGTACCGCCAATATATCGTTGTTTTATTATTTGTGTTTGTAATTTAATATTAATTATCTTATATTTAATAAATTGAGTTATTGTACAAAAGTTCACCGTTTTCCTCCAAAAAGCAGACATTACATAGCCAAAGAAGAGACAAACAAGCTAAGAACACGGTCAACTAGTCCGATTTGGACACGAAGCGAGATGTATGGCCGGGTTCCTACACCACCCGCATCGCCGACTTTGGTTGGTCGGTTCTCGGATATCCATATTGTTGCGTATTCTAGTCGAGGAAGGTCGACCTTTTGGTTTCGTCTCAATTCTCTATCCCAACAATGACTTATACGGTGCAAGCGATACCGATGGCCACTTACGCTCATCTGGGATCTGGTGGAATACGTGTCTCCACACGTTGTACATGTTTTCTAATTTGTAGACTTCATCGACATAGCTCATGGGGTCAAGACGAAGATTATGACAAGCCGCAAGTACATGAGCACATGGGTAACGGTGCATCAAATATCCACGATCGCATGTCCTATTTGTCAAGTGTACACGATAATGCCCGCCAACAATACCTTGGCTCGGCTCATCAAACTCCGTGACACGAAACCATAGGTCGTCGCGATCGTGACAAAGCGTGTGCATAGTGTTCGCCGTGCCTTCCCACGGTTAATTTCTTGCAAGACCTTCGCTCCATACATGGCCTCCTTGCATCGCGCTCGATAACTCGCCGCTCTCTTGAAATAGTGCCGCTAAACGAAAATATGTCTCTGCAAAACACCAGAATCGGCAGATGACGGGTTCCTTTTAACGTAATTTATGCATTCGGCCGGGTTTGTGGTCATATGACCATATCGTGAGCCGCCATCATATGCTTGTGTCCACTGCTCAAAAGGAATATTGCGGGTAGTCTGCGCCTTTGCGTTATCTTCGCTAAAGCCGCCAACATCTCGTGAAAACGGTCTTTATTGATCTCGCACACGCCAATATACGTTGATATCGAATATTACATACCACTATTCAAATTGCGAATAAATCGAAAATTTCAAAAGAAATTATATTAATAGAAATTTCATACCCATATCGGTCACTTGCCGCTTTACATCTTTTAGATCGGTGTTGCCCATAGTAGTTGGATGCCACATGCCTCGTGCAATATCGATGGTGTGTTTGATGCCACATGCTTCCTCGTCGTTCTATTGCCGCAAGTATTCCAGGCCCCGATCGATATAACGATATGTCGTTGAGGGCGACATGCCTCCTTAACCTAGATAGGAAGAAGTCCTACCATCACCGACTCCCTAGTGTTATTGCTAACATAATCGGAAGGATTCTCCCACGTAGTCTTGTGCCACAACTAGCAATAGCCGATGCATATATCTACCATACATGAAGGTACCGTCAATTTGTACCAATGGCTTGTAGTATGTAAAAGCATCTCGGCATTGCTTAAATGTCCGAAACAGCGCTTGAACACTTTGTGCATCCACGGAAAGCAGACGATCATTGTAGTACTGTGGTTCCGTTTCAATGTCATTGTCGCTCGGGACATATCTCCAAAGACCTTACACCACCGCCACACTTCATTATATGAAGCGCCCCACCGACCGTGCAACTTTTCCAACGCTTCGCTTGGCTATCCAAGCCTTTTCAGAAGAGGGCGTACCCCATTGGCTACGAATATTGCCAATTAAAGTAAAGATCGTAGTTTTGGGATCGGCCTTCATCGTCGGGATTATTAAATCACCAACATGTCTCGAATCCATCCTCGGATGATCTTGTGTTACACCATCAACGAAGCACGTTAAATAATGCAACATTACATAATATTAGTGTTATTCAAATCATTGAACACATAGTGGTACTGCACAGCAGTAAGACATGTATGCGGACCTTTGTACTTCTTCACCTCCCACATCCCCGTCCTTTTCCTCAACGACGCCATGATTTTCCATGCACATGTGCCGCCTTGCACAAAGACACTTCGCCTCGCACCTATCGAGCTTTGATTTAACCATGGTGTAGTTAACCCCGCCTCGATTTGTATTGTTTCAATGCACCAAGAAAAATGCCGGTTACCAACTTCTAATTGGTCCGAATCCAACGAAGAATTTGTTCTTGTTGGATCTTCTTCTTCTTCGTTCGAACCGCCTCAACATCTTCGGTTACTCGTAAAATAACTTCTAATTGGTCCGAATCCAACGAATCCCTCCTTAAAATCTTGTACGGTCACGCGTCCGTGTGGTAGTTCAGAAACTCCAATGCATCATCTTGAGATAGATCGACATTATGCATGTGCCATCTGAGGCGAGTACTATAAGCGGATCTTCTTCTTCTTCAATCGAACCGCCTCAACATCTTGGTACAATTGGAGCGGGCTCCGGTTCGATAAAATAGTCCAACTTATGCTCCCGAGGTGGATCCACATCGGATTCATTGTCCGATCCTCCATAACTCGCAACAAAGCGAGGGCCCTCGCTGGTGGATGCCGCGTCGGTAATACATCATCCCTCCTTAAACATCTTTCGTAAAGATTCCAATCGTATGTGGATTGCCATCCACTAGAAGTTGATGACGTCCCCAATGCGTATTTGTCATCCGACCGATTGACGAATATGCATGTCCCACGGGCAAGTGTCGTCGCGGGGTTATGTTTTCCATACTACCACCGCACACGGGCAGTTTTGCCTCCCACTTGTAGGTCGACACTGGGTCGTTCCCTCGAACGATACTAGATGTTGAGGTCGCACGAGATCACTTGGAGATGAAAATTCTACATATAACTTCGAGATAGGGCGATCCATCGACAAAATGATTCTCCACCATTGCCTCAAGGCTCCGGGACCTTTGATGTCGAATCGTCATATCTCACCGGATCGACCGAAGCGCAAAATCTATACTTAATAGACTGAACTTTCATTGGCGTTGTTCCGAATATTTTACGCCTAATTCTTTTGCGAAGTTCCACCAAATCGACGTTTCGATTAAAACTCAATCGCGCTGTGTTCTCTGATAAGAAAACAACACCATTTTCGGTGTCACGCACTTCACCATCGTAGTAAATAACACTATTAATACGTTCACTCATTTTCGGTTTTTTTTTTCTTTTTGCTTGAATGCTTTCTGCCAACTGAGAATGCAATTTGGTGATGATAGCCTAATTTTGCGCGGCATCTGTAGCAAAAGTGCGCCCACGTGGGAGCGCTTTTCACCGCCTGGGTAATAGTGCACCCTATTGGAAGCGTTTTTAGCACACGTTTGTTTAAACGTCTCCTCAAAATAATTTTGCGGAGACCCAGTAGCAAAAGCGCGCCCACGAGAGCGTTTTTGCCACGGTTTGTTCTCACGTCTCCTCAAAATTATTTTGCGGAGACTCCGTCCAAAAATTAATTCATTTTCACATTGCAAGTGGACGGGGAAAGATTAGCCAAAAGCGGCGCCCACGGAGGGCGTTTTAGGCCACGTCGGCCAAAGCGGCCCACGAGGGCGCTAGACGACGTGGCCTAAAGCGCCTTACGTGACGCGCTTTAGTCGATTTCAAAAACGCTACCGACGGAAGCGCTTTTGGGAAATTGCCCTTCCGATCAATATTTTTGAAACCCGTCCTTTCCGTAATTTTGTATTTTTTGGTATTTTGGGATATTTTCCCAATAAATAAACTAAATAATAATAAAGATAAATAATAAATAAATATAACGTTAGATGAAAATAAAATTCTAATATAAAATATAAATAAATAATAAAACAAATGGGTAAATAAATAAAAATAAATGAAAATGTAAACGGATTGAAATTAATTAAATGAAGGGTGAAATTAAAATTAAAATAAAATCAGAGGAACAAATTATAAATAAAGAAAAGAAAAGGGTTGAATGCATGGCCAAAAGGAAACGCGCGTGAAACTGCAGGGACTGGATGGGAAGTTATCCCTATGCCCTGTGTGTAGCGAGGGGTCGAGGACCTGATTGAAAACTGAATAAAGTTATTAGGTAAAATCTATGAAGACTAAAATAATGAAAAGGGGCCGATTGAAAGTCAAAAGCGAAGCAGGGACTAGAATCGCAAATAGCCCGTTTGGGCTTTAAAACACGCGGATCCTCTAAATCTGTGCAGGCCTGTCGCACTAATGGCTTAATACTGTGCCGTTCTATTTTTATTTTAATCAGAATTTTTTTTTACATTCATTTTTAATGTTTCAGAAAAAAAATCGAACGCCCTTTCCCATTCTCTCTCAATCCTCTTTTTTGACCCGACGATCGGGCTTCTTCCTCCGTACGTCGCACCACCGCGCCACCACCAATCGATGGCCAGCGATGCTCAAGGCCGGATTTTAGGCCCTCCTTCGAAGCCCCTGTGAAGCCTCGACGTTCGGCGCCCGAAAACGAAGGGGAGAGGGCTTTCGGTACCCCTTTCTCAGCCAAGGTCCGACGACGGAGGGAGCACTCCGACGCACTTGCAGAAACCACCTCCTCTCCTTGGACAACGTCATCTTTACTGTAATAACTCTCTCTCTTTCTCTTTTGAATATATAAAGATTTTTCTTTACTCTGGAACTTCAGTTCTTGGTTAGTTATTCATAGGATTGCTTGTTCTTGATTCTTGTGTTGTTCAAGCAAAGAATGATTGGGAGTTAAAAGCTTTTATCTTGAAATCCTTATAAAGATTCAAAATGTTCATGTGAGAATCATTGTATGAGTAGATATATACACCTATACGTACATTATATATATTATCATTGTGTAATAGAGTAGAATAAATAGATTAATCATTGCGGTTGCTTGATATTTGTAGTGTCAATGTGAAAAGCGATCCTATATCGACTGTAGGTCCCTCTTTAATTTTCCATTTGTGAATGTCCGATGCGATGGATGCAAAGGCACATTGGCAAGCGATTTGTAACATCTTTTCTATGCCTCTCTTTTGTTTCCCCATGATTTTGTTTATCAACACTATCTCGATTCTGTTGTCCTTTAATAAGATTAACTTATTTATTTGTCTTGTTGTTTCGATTTACGCTTGATGGTGATAGGCCTCTCCCTTCATGTGTATATTGGCTTTGAAATCTTGAATCATATTCAAATTAGAATGAAAAAGGCGGTGGTCGCATGCATGGATGATTCTTATCGTATTGGGATGGAACCAAGTGATTAATGCACCACTCCTCGGAGAAAAGCATTGGATTACCCAACTCTAAGTTCACTAAGTATGCTAACTTTTCTCTGAGTCTGGTTTTGTTTTTCGTTTAGGATGTATTGTTGGTTTTGTGCTTTATTTGGTTCATTGAGTACTCATCAAGATATTAGACCAGTATTATAATTGCTATCATCGTAGGTAATTTTCATGGATTTTGTTTCAAAACCAAGATTATACAAGTGAGCATTGCTTTAAAACATTGTTTTACATTTGTTTAGTATATAAATTGATCATTTTATCTTTCTTTCTCATAAAACTTAATATCTATGTATGTATTTTCTTGTAGCATTTGGTGTTATAAATATGTATGATGAGAGCCTAGGTGATCAATGCCATCGCGAAAAACCCCGCATGCATTTGAGCAACGTGAAAGAAAGACAAAATAAACCCCCAAAATAAGCAATTTATATACTAAACAAATGTAAAATAATGTTTTAAAGTGCATCAAATATGCTCACTTGAATCGGCTTTCAAGAAAAGATGTTGGCTTTGGCAACAAAATCTATGAAAACTACCTAAGTTGACATCTATTGTAAAACCAATATAATATTTTGATGAGTACTCACTAGTTAAATAAAGTACAAAACCAACAATGCGCTTTTGAAATGAAAAACAAAACCGCATCAGAGAAAAGTTTGCATCGTTAGTGAACTTAGAGTTGGGTAATTCACCACCTTTCTCCGATGAGTGGTGCATTAATCACTTGGGTTCCATCCCAATACATCACTGCTTACTTTTTGTTAATACATCGGTAGGAAGTTAGTTAGGATCAAGTTGTTAGACTAAGTTCTTGGTTGATACATTATCCAAACTCTTGCATAAATAAGTGAGCTCGGTCCTATTGGGATTATTAGAGTTCAAATCAATAAAAGAAGTAGATCCTGTTTTTTTGTTGAGTTTTCTTTGTGGTAGATCTAAACATGGTGCCGATGCGACTCTTTTTTTGGTGAGTAGAGAGGTTTTCTTTGTTTCTTGGTGGTGATCATCTTTCTTGGTTCAATATTTCAAAGATCGGTTTAATGGTTCCGAAGTAGATCCCGGTCATGGTGGACATTCTTCCTCGAATGCGGTGATCAACTTCACACTCCTAATTCAGATCCAGTTGCAAGTTCATGTCGATTGGTCAAAAGAATTCAGAATTTCCCAAACATGACACGGTTAAGCTCACCGAGAATAATTTCTCTTGTGGAAACATCAAATTATGCAGCAATATGTGTTATAATCCTCATCATATTTCTCAATTTGTGGACCTGATGCGAGATGGGAATCGGTTGACAATCTAGATTTTTTCCATATAAACAAAGAAGATAAGCTTCCGCCTCCAGTTACTTTCCACTATATGTGATGAGATTCTATCTTGACTTAATAAATGCCAAAACTAGTTATGATGTAGTTATGACCATCGAAAGAAAGTTTACAACTCATTCCAAGATTAAACTTTCAAGTCCGAGACACATCTTGTATTCTCAAAAGAAGGCAATTGCTCATCAAAGAATATTTGTGTTAGTACAAATCTCCGTGAGGAAAATCTCAACACACGAACTAAACTCGAATGTAAGAAAAAATAGGACAAGGTTCCAAGGCGTGTATCAAATCACTATCTTTAAGGTTATATTCGCCCCACCTATCTTGATTGTGCAAATGAGTTCCAAGCAAATTAATCTCGAGGATACAATGAAGCCAATGACTATTTGCGTTTTGCACTGACGAGAATAGCCCACTACACACTGAGCAATGTATGACAAGAAAACCAATTTCTATAAAAGATTTCTACAGTAATACTTTTTAGAACAATCTAACAATATTAGAAAATTTGAAAAGTAACAACTTAATATGAAAAGTAACCTACTTAACAAATTAATATGAAAAGGATTTCTGCGGTAATCCTGACAGAACGGATAATGAAAAGTAACCAATCAAGTGTGTTCTTTTGGGCTGGATCATCTGTCTATCAAAAGAAAATTTGAAAGATTCAAATTACTTAACAAATTAATATGCAAAATAGGAATGAAATGGAAGTAATGAGACGAGTTCTTACCTGGGGCGGCTTCATCAGCTCCGCTGAAACATATTGACCGACAACAAGAAGCACAGGTAAAACAAGGTATGACGCAGTGTCATGCCAACCAAATGGCGGTGGCTATTCTGCACGACCATTGCTCCTCATATTAGATAACAAAATTAGATATATGAATCAAAGACAACATGGTCTCCATGCCTGGTTAACAGAAGCTACATCTGAAATCTCTAATTTGCTGTTCTTAATTTAATTCAGCTACATTTTTCAATCCTTCTCATCAAAGGTGAAGATGCTACTAAGTATGACGGTAATTATAAAGGTTAAACCAATACTATCAATCTTCAAAAATAGCAGTCGCCCTCTCACAACTGCTAATAAATATATCAATGCCAAAGAGGCTAAAATAAGTAATAACAGAAAGTCTCTTTAACAACTCCGTACAACCTTGAAAAAGAAGGAAAGTTGTCACCGACAAGTAAAAGATACAAGAAAAGGCCAGGTAATCTCAAAACATTGGGATATACAAAATAACAAAGAGATTTATTAGGGGTAAGTTTATTACCACAAATGAATTAAGCCAAGAAATTCCAGACCCGCTTTGTCGAGCAGCAATTGTAGTTGGTCCACCCAAAGAAGGGATCCAAAAGAAACCTTCTGTCAACAGAACCTTTCAGTAAAAATTTCATCAATCAGTGATGAAAGTTATTTAACATGTGAAAGAGTTTCCCAACAACATGCAGAAATCAGAATGCAATGCAAAGTCAACCACTTTATTACTTCCTTAGTCACAGTTGAAAGAGCTTGATACAGGCCTATCCAGACTGGAACAGTGGCAAAGTAGGGAAGCAACCTGCAGAGAAGGAGACTTGAGATACTGATGAGCATTGTCCCGTTAAGGTAACAACTATAAGACCTAACATTTCAGTATAAAAGAAGAGCGGCAAAAGGCCTGAAGTGAAAGAATGGCACAAGAAACCTTTGCGTCATAAGTTCATTATTCATTCTATTTTATAAAATAATTCTAACATTTAAGTTCAAGTAAATTGATTTGAACCTGAAAATGACCCAAAATTTTAAAACCCTATTTTACCCGACCAAATAGGCCCAACCCTCCGAATTGACAGGTCCACATAAAATCTATGGAACATCTCGGAGACTTTAACCCAAGATGCTTGGATGTGCTTCCCAGAAGTTCTGCTCAATTATATTACAATGTTCTGTAATTATTTTAGCTTCCCTTTCTTAACAGAAGAAGCATCATTCTCTAAGATTGAGGTGTTCTCTGTCTGCACAAAAGCCAAATAACTCAGTATAACGTATGCAATAAGCATTTGGAATAACGCTCCAAATGGTGGAGAAGCAACCTTAACCCGGAAAACGGAAGAACCCAGCCGGAACATGACTGGCAATGTATTGTAGTTGATACCAAACTCTTTAAGGAACAATTCGTTTTTCTCGCGTGCTTGAGTGCCCTGCAATTGCAGAACAGATGTGGCTGAGATACCAAGGACATGACGTTATTCACCATATCCTATAATAATTTTATGTATGACAAACAGCATTGTAACCGTAGGATAACACAAACATAAATATAGGAACAGTCTTGCAGCAAACAAAATTCAATAGAGACTGTCAATAAACTGAAGAATAATCTTTAGCAAAATACGACGGAATTTAAGTAAGTGGAAAGCCACTATGCAAGATTGTCAAACAAGTGAGCTAGAACTGAATGACATATTGTGACCAGAAAGAGACCTTTAGGTAATTTTGAGCTTCGCTTTTGCTTTTTCCCAACTTTATACAGAATTTCAGACAAAAGAATTAGCAATACTGTAAGGTTTTGTTTTAAGCGGTATAATGTCTCAAGCTATCAAAATGCAATTGAAAAAAAAAGTCAAATATCAACAACTATTTTTTAATGTAATTATTTATTTTGGTTTAAATATTTTTCTAACCAAGAAATTAATATTTCATTCTAAGGATTCTTATGGTTTCGAAGCTCCTCCAACTCCACCCTAGACGCTGACAGCGATCCCATAGCCCCCAACAACAATTTAGGATCTATTTTGCATAGGGATCAGATGGTAAAAATGAGAGTGCCCAAGTGTCCTAACCAGGCTTTGGGGCGGACACCCATCACGCAACGCTTGCGAGTAATGACCACTCATCATACCCCGTTTGCTGCCTGAAGGATCATGCTTTTCTCCCCGGGGGGCGCTTCTATTTTATACTAGATGTCAGCTATTTGCTTTCGTCTCTAGGCAATGTGGGTTTACACAAACTTTAAAAAGTAAGAAGACTTTCTCATATTTACTGCTACAATATTCATTTTTAACACAAACAACAATCTTTATCAGCCGATTAGAAATTAGACTCTGAGTTCATATAATACCAATTTAATTAAATTTCAAATTCCACCTATCAAACTATTCGATTTCAATTATCATTTTTTAACCTGCTTTTAAAAATTTATAAAATACACCAGTAAAATCAATAAAATCACATATAATACATATAATTTGGAACTAACATATATTCCACTTACATTAATGTAAAATTAAAAAATTTACACTTTTTACCCTAAAATAAGTGATATTTTTAAATTGATTTATTTTATCTAAGGGTCAAGAAAAATGTAAAATCCTTTAATTTTACACCTTAGATTTATTTTCATATATATAACATTTTTAATTTATTGATATATATAGTGCCAGCCTAAAAACCAAAAATATAAACCATTTAAGTTATTAATACTTGTTGGATTGTGGTATGGAATTCAATGATCGTTAAGTAAAGTCTCGCGTCTGAAATTTGTGAATGAAAAAACATCATTATAAAAACTTTACCTCACTTGATTTTAATTTTAATGTAATTAAGTAAAAAAATACCGATGTTTCTTTTAAAGAAAACCCCTTAAAAGTCCAACAAAATGATGCATGTATTAGAAAAAGCTAATGACAGTTGTGGTAGTATTGAGCTCGAGAAGTTGACAAGAGGATAATGCCCTTTAGCACATTTAAACTCGTGTCTTCCTGTATTAATAATAATATTTATACCAATCGAACTAAGACATTCTTAACTTTTATTTATACACTTCAATTCACTTTTTTTTTATGTTTTTAATTTGGGACAAAAGATAAAACATAAAATATAATCTCGATAGGAAAACAAATATTTGAGCCTAACCGCTTAACTTAAGCAAAAGTTAAAATTCCAAAATAACATCTTCTTTCATATTATATGATATGAAATAATAGTTTTGTTAATTTATTTATTTAAATTGATTTTATTTATTTTTAAACTCCAAATTTACATTTTATTTCATATTGTATATATAATAGCTTCATTAATTTGTTTATTCAAAAAATATTATTTTTTAAAGGAAAGGTTATAAAAAAGATGGAATTTTGCATATCATGTACTAACATTTGTTAGATCAAGTAATACGTAATTCGATATTATAAGTAAAATCTCAAATTTAAATATTATGGATGAAAAAATATTGGAAGAATTAATTTTTATTTAAAGATACAAGCCCTTAGACTATGAATTTAATTGTATCACATATCAAGATAACTTGATTCTACACTAGTAATAATCACTACTAAACCATTGTATAGTTCTTTCATTTCTACATTTTTGTATAAAATAAATCACTAAACCATTTTAAATGTAACTATTAGGATCTAAATCGAATAGTTTGACTTTGAGAATTTGTACTATTTTGTGTCTTGAAGCATCATCCGG
Organism: Gossypium rotundifolium; assembly: GCA_025506655.1. NCBI lineage: Eukaryota > Viridiplantae > Streptophyta > Magnoliopsida > Malvales > Malvaceae > Gossypium > Gossypium rotundifolium. The sequence continues at coordinate 215,114 of CP106723.1, forward strand.
TTAATCTTTTATCAATGTCTATCAACTACGTTTTAAAGTCATAAAGCTGCAAAGTCATACGTTTTTAATCCAAATTAATCCGATCAGCTTGTAATGTACTTATATACCTTTGAGAGTAAGATTAACATATTTTTGTCCCTTGTTTAGTGTTTTCAGCCTATAGTTAGAACTAGACAACCCGATGTCCCTATGAGAAGGTTTATATTGCATATATAAGTTCCTTCATTTTATTACTTTTTTTGGGTTGAAAAAGTTGGGTTTTTGAATAAAAATGGCGGCTTGCAGGATTAGTAGCATACCTGCTGTTGGTTTTAGCAGTTAAAAACAAGGATTTTATGGCCGACGCCAACATTTTTACGCGGAGAAACTAATCAGGTGAGTATCTTTGATGTGCTATAAATCATTGTTTTACATTTGTTTAGTATATAAATTGCTTCTTTTTTCTTTTTTTTTTTTTCTTTCTCATAAAACTTAATATCTATGTATTTTGTTTGTAGCATTTGGTTTTAGTAATGTGCTTGATCAAGGCTTAGGCTGACTAATGCTACTGTAAAAAGCCTGCATTTTATGTTGGGTCAAGGTCGAATTTCACTTCGCTATAGCTTTTGCAATTGATTATGCTTATGACAATCATCCATCACCTACAAATAGAATGTTCAACATATTTTCGGGAAACCAAGAATTTGGGTTAGAAAAAGTATATTATTCAAAGGTCAATAGTTGAAGATTCCTCTTACATGCCTTGTTAGGCAAATCACCGCCGACTACAAGATTAAGTAACAGTTTAACTAATATATATGTGACAATAATCTTCATCGTTTACATTCAGATGCCTTGTTAATTGGGTTCAAGAAGATATCAGCCTCATTAATATTACTGGTATTTTTTTTGTGGGAGATCTCCTTGGCCAAAATAATAAAAAAGTCGTCCAATGAATTGAATACAATAATATTTTCTTATAGTATCTACAGAAAACTTTTCTTATGGTATCTAAGAGCAACAAACTGTTGAAATATTACATAAAACATATATTCTGTTGGAACTTTGAACATAAACCAGCAATCAAACCCAAAGCTTGAGCTACAAGGCTCGATGCTTGCTGTAGAAGAAAGAAAGAAAATGAGCAGATTTTGCTAGGAAAAAGGAAAGACAAGAAGGAGAGCTAAAATTTTGAATGAAAAACAAGTGATTTTCATCATCATTTTCATTAGTAGATAGCTATTACATATAGTAGAAAAAGTCAAACATGAATCACATCAATCTTATACCTAATGCTTACCTAATGCCACTAATTTCATTGAAGTAAGCAAGGCTTAACTTGTAATCTTCAACAAATGCTATGTGGGTTCAAATTACATCATTTTTCATCAAATGTAACCTAACATAGTTCCAAATGAACTTAGTTTCATTACACCAACTAGTGTTTACAAAATGAGCATAAAATAATAGGAAAATGTCATGCAATGTTGGCTTCAATAAAGCACGTGTGCATGGCAACATTTGTCGTTTCATCTTCCGGTTTGTTGCATTGCATGGATCGCATGAAGTCCACATTCAAACACTCCTCCTTGGACTTTATGTTGAACTCCCAATAGATTTCTCGGTTTGCGTAATCTTGACTTGTTGAGAGCTTTAGTTAAGATATCGACCACTTGGTCTTCGTAATTACAGTGAACTAACTCAACTTCTTGACTTGTTCCATTTCTCTAACAACATGCAATTTTATGTTGAAATGTTTGGTTCTCCCATGAAAACAGATTCTTTGCTATAGCAACGGTGACTTGTTGTCACAATAAATCCTTGTTGCACCATTTTGTTCAAGGTTTAAATCGGACATGATTTTTCCGAGCCATATCGCTTGATTAACAAAGAAGCAGAAGCAGCCTACATACCGGCTTCATTGTTGATTGTGCCACAAGGCTTTGTTTCCTTGAACTCCAAAGAAACATAGTTGAACCAAGACTAAAAGCATAACCTCGATGTACTCTTCATGTCATCCATGGAGCCAAATTCGATCCACCGCCTCAGATATCCTACCAATTTCAACTCTTTTGACTTGGTAAACATCAACCCATAGTCTAAGGTGCCTTTTATGTATCTAAGGACCCTTTTGGCGACTTTGAAGTGAGTTTCATTGCAAGAAGGCATGAATCTTGCAAGTTCGATCAGATACATTATATCGAGTCTAGTGGTCATCAAGTACAATAAATGTTCCACTAGACTTCGTAAGTTGTTTCACATACCTTTTCAAAAGAGCCTAAGCTCGATAATTTTTCTCCAATAGCAACAGGAGTATTTGTTGCTTTACAATTTTCCATTGAGAATTTGCTTAAAATTTTGACAGCAAAGGTCTTCTGACTTAAATGGATTGCATTTTTGCTTTGTGTGACCTCCATTCCGTGAAATATGTCATCAATCCTGTGTCCGACATTTCAAACATTTCCTCCATTTTAGTCTTGAAATTAATCACATGGCTTCATCTCCTCCTGTCACCAATAAATCATCAACATACAAAGAGACTATAAGTGTTGTTTGAAGTCCCTTTTGTTCACATACGTTGTAGGCTCACTGATACTTCTTATGAATCCCAAGCTAATCAAGTAGCTATCGATCTCGCTATACCAAGCCCTTGGGGCTTGCTTTAAGCCATACAAGGCTTTATTAGGTTTGTACACCATTGTTTCCTTTCCGTGCACTATGAAGCCTTGAGGTTGTTCAACAAAATTTGTTCTTCAAGGAAACCATTTAAGAAAGTCGATTTCACATCAAGTTGATGGATTTTCCATCCTTTTGAGTCGCTAAAGAAACCAAAGAACTGATGGTGTCTAATCTCGCCACAGGTGCAAATGTTTCAAGGTAATCCACACCATGCTTCTGACTGAAACCTTTTACTACGAGCCTGGCCTTCAATTTGTTGAGACTTCCATCAGCATTTTGCTTAGTTCTATAGACCCATTTGACCCCTATGATCTTTCTGTTAGAGGGCCTTGGAACCAACTCCCATGTTTCATTCTTTTCAATCATTTTGATTTCTTCAGTCATAGCAGCTCTCCAGTCTTGGTGTGCTTGTGCTTCCTCAAAGCAACTTGGCTCCATAATGGCTACTTGTGCTCTGTCATAGATTTCTGCCAAAGACCTTGTGCCCCTTACTGGAGCATCCTCCTCCTCCATTTCAGAGTCAACTTGATCAGGTTGGACTTGACCAACTATTTCTTCTTGAGAAGTTGCCTCAGGTTCATTTTTCTTCCAGTCCCAACTTGCCTTTTCATTGAACACTACATCCCTACTGACCAAGACCTTGTTTGTTGAAGGAATGAAGATTCTATAGCCCTTTTTGTTTAGGCTATAACCAACCAAGATGCTCGCTGAGCTCTTTCATCAAGCTTACTCCTTTTGACTGCTGGCACCTGTACAAAGCATAAGCAGCCAAAGGTTCTAAGGTGAGCCAATGATGGCTTGAACCCGAACCAGGCTTCAAATGGTGTTTTGGAGGCCAAAGCTTTAGAGGGAAGCCTATTTTGTAGATAAACAGCAGTATTTACTGCCTCAGCCCACATGTTTTTGGGCACATTCTTCTCAAACAATAGGCACCTGGCCATATTCATCACAGCTTCTATTTTTCTTTCATCGACTCCATTTTGTTGTGGAGTATATACATTTGTAAATTGATGTTTAATGCCAAGATTAATGCATTTAGTTTGGAACTGTTGTGAGGTGTATTCACCATTATCGACCTTATGGTCTTCAATTTACACCTGCTTGTGTCTCGACTTCAACCTTAAAATTTTGAACACTCCAACCACCTCGGATTTATGCTTCAAAAATAAACCCAACAAGATCTTGTAAAATCATCAATGAACAAGATAAAATACCAGTATCATTGAGTGTTTCTTTTCATTGGACCACACACATCGGTGTGTACAAGTTGAAGCTTGCTTGTAGCTCTCTGTGCTTGATTTTTAGGAAATGAGTGCCTAGCTTGTTTTCCCGGTGGCACACTTCACAAACGCCTTCTTCAATCACGAGTTGGTGAAGTTTTAACTAAGCCTTCACTAGCCATCTTGGACATTGATTTGAAGTTTGTATGCCCAAGTCTCTGGTGCCATATCTTAGAGTCTTCTGCAGAGGCAATGTAGGCTGAACTTGAGCCTCTTGACCAATCGATTTCAAAGCACTTGTCAGCCATTGTTACCGTCATGAAGTTTGATCCATTTGGATCCGTGATTTGGCACTCCCTGCCTTTGAACACTATTGAGAATCCTTTTTCTAGCATTTGTGCTATACTAAGCAAGTTCTGTCAATCTGTGTACAAGGAGCACATTGGTAATGAGCTTATTACTGTTGGAGTAGATATCAAGACATTTCCTTTCCTCGAGCCTTGATAAATTGACCATTGCCTACTTTGACCTTGGTTTGAAAGCTTGTATCCAAGGTTTTAAAATGGATGCATCTGGTGACATATGGTTGGTGCAAACCCACCGCAAGAAGCCGACCATATGAGCTTTTATTTTGTTCAACGTAACATGTTATCGCAAAAACTTCTTCATGGTCATCGCCTTCTTCACCACACGTGCCTCAAATTTTTGTTGTTATTATTATTGAAACCGCCTTGGCTTGCTTTTATTTTTGCGCACCCTTTCGACATGGCCTTTCTTTTGCAGTCTTGACATATAGATCCGCCTAAACCAAGATCTGCCTTCGGATGGCCTGGTTTCTTACAAAATCTGCAAGGCTGATCATTGCTTGCAGCATCAGGCTTTTTAGGCCTGTTCTTCCAAGTCCTCTTACTCCTGTAAGAAGTGTTGCTCGAGGTTGCCTTGACTTTTGCTTGGAAAGCATCTTCTCGATGCTCTTCATTTCTTGTTGCTCTCCTTTGCTCTTGTGCATAGAGAGCATTAATTAGCTCAGCCAAGGAGATCCTTGACAGGTCCCTTGAATCCTCAAGAGAGGATATTTTAGCTTCATACCTCTCAGGCAGAGGTTGAGAGAACTTTTTCCACAATTCTTGCCTCACTAAAGTCCTCTCCTAGCAACCTTATGCTATTAACTATAGCCATGATTCTGTCAGAATATTTCTTTACTGTCTCCTCTTCCTTCATCTTCAAGTTTTCAAAGTCCCTTCTTAGATTCAAGAGTGCTGCTTCGCCTCATTCTTTCAAAGCCTTGGAACTCCTCCTTGCTTGTCCCAGCTCCTTTGGAGTCTCACAAGCCATAATCCTTGTAAAATGACATCCGAGACACAATTTTGGATGCAGGACAAAGCCTTATGCTTCTTGGTCTTTTCTTCAAAGATCTTTGTCTCATTTGAGCCACAGTTGGGTTGGCTCAAGAGGTTCTGTTCAACATCGCTTGTCACGACCTCCCATAAATCAAGAGCCCGCAGTAAGTTTTCATTTTGACTCGCCATATATGAAAGCCTTCACCATTGAAGGTCGGTGGTGCAAAGAAATGGAAGTGGATGCGACCATTTGAACAAAGAACAGTCCTCCAAGAATAAAGCTCTAGATACCAGTTGTTGGAACTTTGAACATAAACCAGCAATCAAACCCAAAGCTTGAGCTACAAGGCTCGATGCTTCTTTGTAGAAGAAAGAAAGAAAATGAGCAGATTTTGCTAGGAAAAAGGAAAGACAAGAAGGAGAGCTAAAATTTTGAATGAAAAACAAGTGATTTTCATCATCATTTTCATTAGTAGATAGCTATTACATATAGTAGAAAAATTCAAACATGAATCACATCAATCTTATACCTAATGCTTACCTAATGCCACTAATTTCATTGAAGTAAGCAAGGCTTAACTTGTAATCTTCAACAAATCTGCTATGTCAGTTCAAATTACATCATTTTTCATCAAAATGTAACCTAACATAGTTCCAAATGAACTTAGTTTCATTACACCAACTAGTGTTTACAAAATGAGCAATAATAGGAAAATGTCATGCAATGTTGGCTTCAATAAAGCACGTGTGCATGGCAACATTTGCTGTTTCATCTTCTGGTTTGTTGCATTGCATGGACTGCATGAAGTCCACATTCAAACATATTCAAATGTCAAAATTTACAGATTTCTCTCACATGCCTTGTAAGGCAAGTCACCGTTCTTGTTTTAACTAACTATCATACCCCGCAAAGAAGACAAAATAATATCATTATCATACCCGCAAGACGATACCAAACTTCATTTATATTATCGGTATTTTGTGATATATCTCCAAGACCAAAATAGTAGCCTATTTGTTGTGATTAAATATCCCATATTCATAAGCAAACAAAGCATTTCTTTATTTTTAATCTCCTATGCCTTCAAACTTTTGTATTCTCGCATTCAAGCGCCTATATATTAACCTTTTAAGAGAGTAATCCTCAAGCCTACATCACAAAGAAAGAATGGACTCTTCTAAGCTTCTCATTGCCCTTTCGCTTTCCACGTTTTCTTCCCTTGCCATATGCCAATCCAAGCAGCTCCGAGAACTCCTGACCTTTCCGAGAATACATAGGAGCTGAATTCAACAACGTTAAATTCACCGATGTTCCCAATATTGATTCAAACGTTGAATTCCACTTCATTCTTTCATTTGCCATAGACTATGACAAAGACCTCGTGTTCTCCTTCTCCAACAAATGGGAAGTTCAATGTCTTTTGGGACTCGATAACCTCAATCCTTCCCAAGTTTCTTCATTGGAGTTTCTAGCGACTAATGACAAGTGTTGTTTGAGGCAAAAAAAATGATGAAGGTTGAAGAAGGAAAGAAAGTTGATGAATTTTGAGAGAAAAGAAAGCTAAGGAAAATGGAGCTTAAGTGTGAAAATAAGATTGCATCCAACTATTTTCACTACTCAAAATACCAAAGATACATTGCCATTATATATAAGTCATGGTCAATGTGAATTACAACAAGTCATTACCTAAACATACCTAATCCCACCTAAACTTATGGAAACTTGAAATACAAAACTTGCAAGCTTAATCTTGCTGATTTGATTAGCCTAGTCACCATCAAAATGACATGAAATATCTACCTAACATTGTTCAAAATAAACCAAACTAAGTTACATTGACATTGATTCAAAACAAGCAAGTTAAAGAACTTGGTTTGCATAAACTAATAGTGGCAAGATAGCATCAAAGGTTGTGTGGCATATGGATGTTGCATGGAGTTCATAATTCAACACTCCTCCTTGAACTCTTTGCAAGATACACCTAGTTTCTTTCTTAATTCCATGAACCTTGTTGTTTTGAGGGCTTTAGTAAAAATATCGCAAGTTGATTTTCCGAATTGCAATAAACCAGTTTAATTTCACCACTGCTCCATCTCTCTCACCACATGAAGCTTTATGTTAAAGTGTTTGGTTGACCGTGAAACATGTGGTTTTTGCAATTGCAACAACCGATTTGTTGCCACAAAGTATCTCTGTTGCTTCTCTTGTCTGTAAGTTTAGGTCGCAAGCGCTTTCTAAGCCATATAGCTTGATTCACAAAGAATGCAGTAGCTACATATTCGGCTTCGCTGTTGATTGGGCCACCAGTTTTGCTTTTTGAACACCAAAGAACATTGTCAACCAAGAGAGAAACAATAGCTCAAGTGCTTTTCAAATCATCCTCGATCCCGCCCAATCACTATCAAGATACCTATCATTTTTAACTCATGGACCTTGCTGAACTTCAATCCAAAGCTTAAGGTACCTTTAATGTACCTAAGCACCCTTTTGTCGCTTGAAAGTGTCGCATGTTGCAACAATGCATGAACTGGATAGCATGAATCGATAGCATGCTCACAAAGAAACATTATATCCGGTCTTGTAGTCATTAAATAAAGAAGGCATCCCACTAAGCTTCAGAGATGGACTCATCGACCGCATCAAAATTACCTTGGCTTGTCAACTTTAACTCAAAGACCATAGGTGTGTTCATTGGTTTGTTGCTTTCCATGGAAAACTTGTTCAAAATTTTCTTGGCAAATGCTTGTTGGCTTACGAAAATTTCTCCTTTAGCTTGTATCACTTCCATTCCAAGGAAGTAAGTCATATGCCCGAGGTCCGACATTTCAACATCTTCATCATTTTGCTCTTGAAGTCCTTCAAGACAATGTTGTCTCCTCCCGTAACCGAAGAAGTCATCGACATAGAGGGACACAATAAGTCGAGTTTCACTTCATTCTTCTTAACATACATGTGGGCTCACCGATGCTCCTTTGAAATCCCAAGTCGATGAGATAGCTATCGATTCGAGCATACCAAGCTCGGGTGCTTGCTTCACCCGTATAGCGCCTTTCTTTAACTTGTAGACCATATGTTCTTTGCTCGGTACTTCAAAGCCTTGTGGTCGGTCAATGTATATTTCCTCTTCAAGGTGGCCATTTAAAAAGCAGACTTGACATCGAGTTGATGAATGGTCCATTGCCTTTGTGTCGCTAAAGCAATCAACATTCGATGGTGTCGAGTCTGCCATCGGAGCAAAGGTTTCAAGTAGTCCGGACCATATTTCGGCTAAAGCCTTTGACAACCAGCCTTGCCTTGAGCTTATTTAAGCTCCCATCCGCATTTTGCTTAGCACGATACACCCATTTAACACCTATGACCTTCCTGTCTTGTGGCTATCAACCAAATCCCGTGTTTGGTTCTTCTCAATCATCTTCATTTCTTCTATCATTGCAGCCTTCCAACCTTTGTGAGCTTCAACTTCTTCGAAACTTGTAGGTTCCATGATGGCAACATTAGCTCTTTCAAACATCTCATTAATGGCCTAGTCCTCTAACAGAACATCATCAACATCCATTTCTTGACCAGCTTTTCTGGGTTCTATTTGCCCCACTTCAAGTTCTTCAAGTCTCCATTGGTTGATTGTTGTCCCGCCCAAGAGGCATTTTCATCAAAGACAACATCCCTACCGACTTGAACCTTCTTTGTTGTTGGATCAATGATCCTATAGCCCTTTTAATCGAGCTATATCCTACTAAAACACCGGAGTAGCTCTCCTTGAAAGTTTATCCTCTTTACTGAGATGGAATCAGACATAACATAGACATCCAAAGAGTTTTAGATGAGCAGAGAGGGTTTGAAGCCATACCAAGCTTCAAAAGGTGTCATTCGAGTCGTGGCCTTTGTTGGTAGTCTATTTTGAAGATAGATCACTGTGTTGATGTTTCCGCCCATATGAACTTTGGCATTTTCTTTTGAATGCAGACATCTTGCCATGTCCATGATGCTTCGATTTTTCTTTCACTCACCCCATTTTGCCGAGGTGTGTACACATTGGTTAGTGGTGTTTAATGCCACTTCTTCACAAATCGCTTTGGAATTGAGTGAAATATATTCACCCCATTATCTGACGATGGTCTTCAACTTGCAACCTGTCTCGGTTTCTTACATGAGCTTTGAACTTCAAGAACACTTGTGGAACTTCGGACTTGTGTTTTAAGAAATAAATCCAATGTAATCTTGAATAATCATCAATGAAGAGAATAAAATACTGCTTCCACTAACCGATTCGTCTTCATGGGACCACGACATCAGATGAACAAGTTGAAGCTTCTCACCGCTCTCCAAGCTTGATTTGAAGGAAAGGGTGCCTAGCTTGCTTTCCAAGTTGACACACTTCACACACTTCATTCTTTGCATCATGCCGAGTTTGTGAAGTTTTCTACCAGATCTTCATAGATCATCCCGCCATTGCTTTAAAGTTTGCATGACCAAGTCTTTTGTGCCATATTTTTGAGTCATTGTGAGAGGCAGATAAGTCGCTTTAGGGCTTCGACCAATTAATCTCAAAGGATTTATCACCGAGGATCATCATGAAACATGATCCACATGGATCATTATTCGACATACCTTGTCTTTGAACACAAGAGAGTATCCTTGTCAAGGAGTTGAGATATACTCAACAAGTTTTGTCAATATCGGGCACAAGTAACACATTGAAATCACCTTGTTACCCTTTGGAGTTGATATCAAAACATCACCTTTGCCCACAAGATTGATGAATCGACCATTTGCCACTTTAACCTTGGTTTGTACACTCGCCCAAGGTTTTGAAAATGGTCGCATTAGGAGACATGTGGTTTGTACATCCACCGCCCAAGAGCCAAGCTTTGAGTCTCTTACGGTCACTTGAGTATGACACAAGAAAACTTCTTCTTCTTGATCGCTTCCACCTTCAGCCACTCGAGCCTCGGTCTTAGATTGTTGTTGAGCTAGCTTCGGTCTGCCTTTTGCCTTGCAAACTCTCTCGACATGTCCCTTCTTCTTGCAGTGTTGACATACTGCATCAGGCCGAAACCAACATTTATCTTCAGGATGGCCTGGCTTTTTGCAAAATCTGCAAAGGCGATCATTAGTCCTTGCAGCATCAGGCTTAGGCCTGTTTTTCCATGTTTTCTTGCCTTTGTAGGCAGCATTGCTTGAAGAAGTCCTAGCTTTAGCTTGGAAAGCACCTTCTTGGTGTTCCTCCTTCCTGCTTGCCCTTCTTTGCTCTTGAGCATAAAAGGCATTGATTAATTCGGTCAAGGTGATGCTTGAGAGGTCCTTGGAGTCCTCGAGGGAAGATATTTTGCTTCATACCTTTCGTAAGGTTGAAAGCACCTTCTCCACAATCCTTGCTTCACTAAATCGCTCACCAAGGAGTCTTATGTCATTTACAACAACCATAATCCTGTCTCGAGTAATCGCTTTACGATCTCTTCTTCTTTCATCTTCAAGTTTTCAAGTCTCTCCTCAAATTGAAGTCTGCTCGCTGGTCCTTCAGACCTTGAAACTCCTCCTTAAGTCCGTCCCATGCCTGTTTTGGAGTCTCACAGCCATAATTCTTGTAAAATGACATCCGAGACACAATTTTGGATGCATGACAAGGCTTTATGTTTTTGGTCTTCCTCAAGATGTTGTCGAATTTGAGCCACGGTTGGGTTGGCTCAAGAGGTTCTCGTTCAACATCGTTGTTCACTACCTCTCATAGATCAAGAGCTTGAAGATAGGTCTTCATTTTAACTTGCCATATATGAAAACCTTCTCCATTGAAGATCAAGGCACAAGCAGTGAGAAGCTTGATGAAGCCATTCCAAATTGATCTTAACAGCAAACAGTCCTCAAAGAATGAAGCTCGATACCAATTGTTGGAGTTTTCTAGCACTAATGACAAGTGTTGCTTGAGGCAAAAAAAAATGATGAAGGTTGAAGAAGGAAAGAAAGTTGATGTAATTTTTGAGAGAAAAGAAAGCTAAGGAAAATAGAGCTTAAGTGTGAAAATAAGATTGCATCCAACTATTTTCACTACTCAAAATACCAAAGATACATTGCCATTATATATAAGTCATGGTCAATGTGAATTACAACAAGTCATTACCTAAACATACCTAATCCCACCTAAACTTATGGAAACTTGAAATACAAAACTTGCAAGCTTAATCTTGCTGATTTGATTAGCCTAGTCACCATCAAAATGACATGAAATATCTACCTAACATTGTTCAAAAAACCAAACTAAGTTACATTGACATTGATTCAAAAAACAAGTTAAAGAACTTGGTTTGCATAAACTAATAGTGGCAAGATAGCATCAAAGGTTGTGTGGCATATGGATGTTGCATGGAGTTCATAATTCAACATCTTCCATCAAGAGCACCCATTCAAATGTTAAAGTAGCTTTGAGCTTAGGAGGGACAGTGTGGGAGATAGCTATGCTTACTTCGACCCTTCCTCAGAGATTCTTGGGTTTCTAATGCAGTTTCTTCACTCACGATATCATCCAAGAGTACCACTTGGATGGGATTGATATTGACTATGAGCACTTCAATGTTAATCCCGACACTTTCACTGAGTGCATTGGGAAACTTGTAAAACCCTCAAGAATAGTGGAGTGATCTCTTTCGCTTCCATAGCTCCATTTGACGATGATGATGTTCAAAGTCATTACAAGGCCTTGTGGAAAAGCTATGGTGACCTCATAGACTATGTCAACTTCCAGCTTTTATGCCTACGATCAAGGAACAACAGTCTCTCGGTTCATCAATTACTTCAACACCCAAAGGTCTAACTATAATGGTGGTAAGGTTTTAGCCGACTTTATAAGCGACGGCAATGTGGCTTGACAATCAAAAAACGGCTTCTTTATCGCTGCAGAGGGTGAAGAGTGAGAACAAACTCCATGGGATATTTGTTTGGTCTGCAGATGATTCTAAGAGAAATGGTTTCCGCTATGAGAAGCAATCACAAGCTCTACTGCAATTTCCCACTAGTATTTCTCTGTTATCTAACGACCTGAATATGAGTTAAACATTCACATTAGGGGTGTATTATATGTGTAATAGCTTTCATTGTATAAATATATATGGGATATTTGTTGTGTGCCCCCTTTCGCCTTCTACCCTTCTATCGGTAACTTGGGCTTAATCCAATTAATCCATGCAATCACTCGAAATTAAGAGGCGACATCCAGCATGTCTTGAGTTCGAATCCCGATATTTATAACCTCTACTCATATTAGAGCTGCAGCCTTCTTTGTATTAAAAGGAATGTTCGATGTATATTAATGAAGCTCAATGTGAATGTCAATATTGTGCTATACACAATGGTGGAGAAAAAGACTATCAACTACATTTTAAGCCATAAAGCTGTGGAGCTACTTAAGCTTGCATGACCATATATATTGCAGTACATAGTTTATATATTCTAGGCTTGTAATCCCTCGTTTATATTATAATTCAGCTGGTTGTGGTACATAGTTTGATTTAGTCATTTCTCCACTTCTTCTAGTCATTATAATTATATAATTACATACGCTACTAATAAATTTTAATATTATCCCATACCATTGTAGTTTAGAATTTTAGCTGGTTTTCCCGCGATATCCCAATCTTGACAGTTACAACTGGAAAAGAAGCAATCTATCTGCTTTCTTGTTGTTTATATAAAATCCGTGAGCTGAAACCATTCCCATTTCTCCAAACTCACATCGAAGAACCCTTTTGCTGCTTTCTTCTCCCTCTGAAATCCGGACGTTATAATAAAACGATGGGTGTTTCTTGGACACGGCTCAAATCATTTCTGAAAGTACTTGTTTCTTGGATTCCAATGGCCACAAACGCCGTCAGATATCGATTGAATACTCGAAATCGTTTCTTCTTATGCCGCACTTGCAGAAACCACCTCCTCTCCTTGGACAACGTCATCTTTACTGTAATAACTCTCTCTCTTTCTCTCTTTTGAATATATAAAGATTTTTCTTTTACTACTGGAACTTCAGTTCTTGGTTAGTTATTCATAGGATTGCTTGTTCTTGATTCTTGTGTTGTTCAAGCAAAGAATGATTGGGAGTTAAAAGCTTTTTATCTTGAAAACCTTATAAAGATTCAAAATGTTCATGTGAGAATCATTGTATGAGTAGATATATACACCTATACGTACATTATATATATTATCATTGTGTAATAGAGTAGAATAAATAGATTAATCATTGCGGTTGCTTGATATTTGTAGTGTCAATGTGAAGAGCGATCCTATATCGACTCGTAGGTCCCTCTTTAATTTTCCAGCGGTGAATGTCCGATGCGATGGATGCAAAGGCACATTGGCAAGCGATTTGTAACATCTTTTCTATGCCTCTCTTTTTGTTTCCCCCATGATTTTGTTTATCAACACTATCTGATTACGCTGTCCTTTAATAAGATTAACTTATTTATTTGTCTTGCTGTTTTCAGTTTACGCTTGATGGTGATAGGCCTCTCCCCTTCATGTGTATATTGGCTTTGAAATACTGAATCATATTCCGAAATTAGAATGAAAAGGCGGTGGTCGCATGCAGGGACGGTTACTGTATTGGGATGGAACCCAGGTGATTAATGCACCACTCCTCGGAGAAAGGCGACTGAATTACCCAACTCTAAGTTCACTAAGAATGCAAACTTTTCTACGGAGTCTGGTTTTGTTTTTCATTTCAGGATGTATTGTTGGTTTTGTGCTTTATTTGGTTCGCTGAGTACTCATCAAGATATTAGACCGGTATTATAATTGCTATCATCGTAGGTAATTTTCATGGATTTTGTCTCCAAAACCAGCATTATACAAGTGAGCATTGCTTTAAAAACATTGTTTTACATTTGTTTAGTATATAAATTGATCATTTTATCTTTCTTTCTCATAAAACTTAATATCTATGTATGTATTTTATTGTAGCATTTGGTGTTATAAATATGTATGATGAGAGCCTAGGCTGATCAATGCCACTGCGAAAACCCTGCATGCATTTGAGCAACGTGAAAGAAAGACAAAATAAACCCCAAAAATAAGCAATTTATATACTAAACAAATGTAAAATAATGTTTTAAAGCGCATCAAATATGCTCACTTGAATCAGTTTCCAGCAAAAGATGTTGGCTTTGGCAACAAAATCTATGAAAACTACCTAAGTTGACATCTATTGTAAAACCAATATAATATTTTGATGAGTACTCAGCTAGTTAAATAAAGTATAAAACCAACAATGCGTTTTGAAATGAAAACAAAACCAGACTCTGTAGAAAAGTTTGCATCGTTAGTGAACTTAGAGTTGGGTAATTCAGTCACCTTTCTCCGATGAGTGGTGCATTAATCACTTGGGTTCCATCCCAATACAGCAGCTGTTTACTTTTGTTAATGCATCAGCTGGAAGTTAGTTAGGATCAAGTTGTTAGACTAAGTTCTTGGTTGATACATTATCCAAACTCTTGTATAAATAAGTAAGCTCGGTCCTATTGGGATTATTAGAGTTCAAATCAATAAAAGAAGTAAATCCTGTTTTTTTTGTTGAGTTTTCTTTGTGGTAGATCTAAACATGGTACCAGTGCCAGCTCTTTTTTTGGCTGAGTAGAGAGGTTTTCTTTGTTTCTTGGTGGTGATCATCTTTCTTGGTTCAATATTTCAAAGATCAGTTTTAATGGTTTCAGAAGTAGATCCTGGTCATGGTGGACATTCTTCCTCGAATGCAGGTGATCAACTTCACACTGCTAATTCAGATCCAGTTGCAAGTTCATGTCGATTGGTCAAAAGAATTCAGCAATTTCCCAAACATGACACGGTTAAGCTCACCGAGAATAATTTTCTCTTGTGGAAACATCAAATTATGCAGCAATATGTGTTATAATCCTCATCATATTTCTCAATTTGTGACTGGTGCAGATGGGAATCTGGTTGACAATCCAGATTTTTTTCCATATAAACAGCAAGATAAGCTTCTGGCCTCCTGGTTACTTTCCACTATATGTGATGAGATTCTACTGTACTTAATAAATGCCAAAATTAGTTATGATGTAGTTATGACCATCGAAAGAAAGTTTACAACTCATTCCAGTATTAAACTTTCAAGTCTGAGACACATGCTGTATTCTCAAAAGAAGGGGCAGCTGTCTATCAAAGAATATTTGTTCAAGGTCAAACACGTGTGATGTTCTGGCTGCAGCTGGAACTGGCATTTCTGATCAAGAACAGGTTAGTGTTGTTTTTGTTGGACTTCTAATTGAATATGAATCTTTCGAGTTGTAGCCTCTGCAACTAATGTCTCTCTCGAGTTACTTATCTAGATGTCGAGTGATTGTGAGTCCAGAAAAAATGAATTTGTTAGTAATCTTCCTATGAAAGCTAATGTAGCTTAGAAGCAAAAGAGTGATGAATCAGATCAGTCCAAGAGTTCAGACAAAATGAATTTGCATGCCATACGTTTTTAATCCAAATTAATCTAGCTTGTAATGTACTTATATACCTTTGAATAATATTAACATATTTTTGCCTATTGTTTGGTATTTTCAGCCAATGGTTAGAGCTGGACAGCCCGATCTCCCTATGAAGTCGAGAAGAAGAAGAAGGTTTATATTGCATATATAAGTTCCTTCATTTTATTACTTTTTGGGTTGAAAAGTTGGTTTTGAATAAAATGGCGGCTTGCAGGATTATAGTAGCATACCTGCTGATGGTTTTGGCAGTTAAAGAGAAGGATTTTAAGGCCAACGCCAACATTTTTATGCCGGGAAACTAATCAGGTGATCATGTGCTGTAAAACATTGTTTTTATTATCATTTATCATTAAAATAAATTTATTTTATATACTATTAATAAATATAAATATGGTTTTAATATATTTTTTAAAATTTTTATTATATATAATGTGTTTGATGGTCAATTTCTATTTTTATGTGTGCAAGGGACACTAATGAGAAAGAGATGGCGCGAGAGAGGAAAGAAGATGCAGAGTTGATGACACGAGGCCTGCTATCATATATGCAACATTCTTTGTTTACAGTCACAACAATACTAGATAGATGAAGCAATCTTCACGTAAGTGCAGTTATGAAGGAACTCCATGGTGTTTGCTGTAACCATCACAACAGACTTGACAATGCAGCTCAAAATGATGGTTTATGCCTATGAATGCCATGCTTCTTCTTTTTGCAAATATCAACTAATGAAAAGATGTACATTGCACAATGATCCTTACATTGTTTAATGATCTCATATGTTCATATTGTGTAATGATCCTTAACATCTTTATAACTGAAAAGGCTTGGAGCATTTCTACAAGGAAAAGCAAGCGTTGCTTGTTTTTTTTTTTTTTTTTTCTTTTCATTTTAGCTTCTGTTGTGGGTTTAAGGGCCGAATGGTCATCAAAATACTGTAAATGTGAGGTTGGCTCTGTTAGTTTTTGCATGATATTGTGCAGTTAAAACAAGGATTTTACAGCCAGGCAACATTTTGTGCAGGGAAACTGTTCAAATATTTTTGATGTGCTTTAAAACACATATAGTTTTACATTTGTTTAGTATATAATTTGCTCTTTTTTTTTTTTGTGGTTTATTCTGTCTTTCTTTCTCATAAAACTTGGTATTTACGTATATATTTTATTGTAGCATCTGGTGTGAGAAATATGTATGATGAGGGCCTTGGCAGGTTAAATGTCACTGTGAAAACCCTGCATGCATTTGATGTTGTTAACATTGGAGAAGGTCTTTGATATATATGTCTGTAAACTCAAATACTGTCGAATTTCACTTGACTCCAGCATGCGTGGAGTTTAAATCCTGGTATTTATAAACTCTTCCCATGCCGAAGCTGCAGCCTCCTTTGTACCAAAAAAGAAAATTTGACGGATATTAATGAAGCTCTATATATGATATAAACAATGGTGGAGAAAAAGACTACTTATTTGTTTAATTTTTCCTACGTTCTGGGAACTAAATACTTCTATCTAAGAAAACACAGCATTTTTAAATAAAATAAAAATCCACAAGTACCAAAACTTAAATCGAAATTTTAATTGCATAAATTCCAATTATTACAATACAATTAAATACTTTAAAATCTTAATATAATCATATCATGAACAACATGGGCCATTCCCATAATATACTTTTTCCGCAAGGCCTAATGCTCAAACTCTGCACATTTAAATTTCGAGGGTGGGGAATTTGCAAGACGTGGTTATCCTTTAAACAAGATTCCAGTTTTGAGTTTTGTAAATGGGAAAACAAAGCCAGCAAAACTTTTAAGATCATCGCGCATCTCACCTAAGATCATTTTGCCTAGATTTAAAATAATAAAGTGATAACATATGGGTATATCAAGTGAGTTCTTGAAGAGGCGATGAATTCGATGGAATAGAAACACCTCATCAGGTGCTTGAAGAGGCGTAGACACACGGCTATTTACCAAGAAAATATCAACATTTACACGAGGTAGAATTTGAACCTGTCACCTACGGCATATAGGACACCCTCAACAATAATGAAATTTGAAGACAGTGATACCTTTTTCTCGCAACAAAATTAGCGACACGAATCAAAAACAAAATCTGTTAGCTTATCTGCTTAAGTCTTAAAAAAAATTTCAGTGCCTCTGCAACTGTCATATACAGCAACTCGAGACCTAAATATTCATTGGTGGGTCCCGACACCCAGGCCGACAGCAAGATTCAAAGCACTGAACAAAAAATTAATATCATCTAATTATTTATAACATGGATGGATGCAATGATAGATGAGAAATGATAACTAAGAGGAAAGTCAAATCCACAATAACAAGAAACACATATTTTGTCAAACTTGTTCATAATGCCATATGATTCTCCAGCACCTTTAACAAACATTCTTATATATATTTTCAAGTTTGGTTATGATTAAAGAAAAATGCATCAATAAAATGCTCCTTCATTCTTGTAAGATAATCAAAGCATGCAGCATATGTCACCGCCTATGCATAAGATGAGAGACCAAGTTCTGATCTACCATCTACTTGCATGGCTCCTGCATTATCAACTCCAGGGATCCGAAATCAGTTATCAAGCTATTGACTCAGGCAATCTTCACCCCTACCCCCCTTTTCTCGGTTTTAGCATTCAATGCGTTGCATACAACTACATGAAAAGGCTTTACATATAGCTTCTAAATTCTAATGCATTTATGTTCTTTTCTATAGTGCCAACAGTTCACTTCAAGTTCAGCAGACCTAGAAGCCTAATGCTGAGGTCACGTGTTAGAAATGCATTGCCTACCTGGGTAAGCACTATGTAGTCTCTTTCTATAGTAGCTGGTATAACAAAATCCATTCACTAAACAACTACTTGCTACTATAAAATGGTGAAAAACAGGTTGAAATGAAGAAGATTCATATATCCCCATCTGGACCCAACCCAGTCGAATATCGTTGGTCACCATCTAAACACTAAGGTGACACAAAGCAGAATGGAAGTAAGATGTCTCAATGTAGGTTTTTGTGCTTGTACAAAAATGAATTTTACTTTGTAAGGTTCATGTGAGAAAGCAAGTATCGATGTACTACTATGTGCTTCTATCATGTATTAAAAGTTCTAGATGAGTTAGTCCTGGCTCTCTCACCTAGTAAAGAGTAGTTTTGTGTGCAATGGTATGTTCAGTTTTCTTCAGTCAGAAGGTAATCCTACCTCGATACAATATTCTACAATATAATGCTACTATCCATTGCAGCTACCACAAATGCATGCTAGACTATCTCATTTCTGAAGAAAGAAACACTCATCTTTCATATGTGAAAGGAAATGTAGGCTTGATTCGAACCTTGAATGTGACTGCAAGTAAATATGTCAACAAATGGCTCCTCAGGTGGCTGAAACAATTTTTAAACAAAGAACTGCTGACAAATCTTTATGAGTGAGGAAATCAATTATTAAAAAAAAAAAAAAAACCATGCTACAGAGGTACAGATCAGATAAGAGGAAGCAATGACAGTGTAACTATTAGCACGACAAAATCCCTATCACAAAAGTTTCCAGGGATGAGGCTTGAAATGTTTAACAGCTAGCTCAACATGCCACAAGATAAAAATGTCAGGTTAGTACTTAGTTTAATCAAAATTTCTCAAACCAATCAACAATCATACGAAAAATAGGGGCCTTTTGGAGCATGGATGTGGAGTATTTCATGATTTTGCAACGTATCTTGAATGAGCCAGCATCAAAATTGCCACTATACTAAAAATAATACAATTCCTTTAAATATATGAGACTCACCGTAAACTAAAATAATTCAGTGTACAATCATCTTATACAGCACGCTTCCGCTTAGATCTCTTGCTTCGTCTTGGCTGAGAAATATTAGGAACTTGATTGCTTGCACTTGAAGAATATGCTTCTTCGAGAGCCTCATCACCCTGTTGCAGACTTGAAATTAGTCATTATCTTCTGAAAATAAACGGGGTAAAATTCATATTTGCATTAATCCACCAGCTGTAGTTGGCACAATTTCGAACGGTAAAATATTAGGAAAGCATCCAACCACCACATCAAAATACCAGCCTTCTACCTAAACACCTAAAAAGTGGTTTTATGATTATTGACATAGAAAGGCCAAACCTACCATACCTGTATAGATTGTTACAACAGAAATATGTAATGCAATTTAACATATATTCTTCAAGTACAGAAAAAGAGAATCACCAGCGCTGTTTTAGAGTTAACTACAGTTATCTGCAATAAAACTCATTATGCATATAAGACAAGTCAAGTCTGGTTATAGCTAATGTCCCTCATGTTACCAATTAATCCTCCCACGTTAATAGCATATCATGCTTGCACTCACGCACAAAAGGAACTGTTTGATTTTATTACATAGTTCAGTCAATATTGGATCTTGCAGCAGTGGAACCCACCTACAGATACCACAAAATCGAAACTTTGTGTATGTAATCATGCTGCATAACATGCAGAGGCAGATTAATTTCATCTCTGCCTAAAACTGACTAGCTTTCAATGTCATTATTTGCTTCTTGTTCACTGTCCTAAATGACTATTTTAGAAGATCCATACATGACAGTTAAAAGTAGTATTATCATCACAAATGACTTCATAGAATTCAACTTGCAAGGGAAGCTAAAACCTTGCAAATGGTCCCACAATTATTCTGTTAGACAACTGTCAATCTAAACTTGTCATCATTATTTTCTGGAAAGTGAAAGTTATAATATTACCTTGCCCTTAGTCTCTTCATCTGATTCCCCATCAGAATCAGATGCTGAGTCTAGACTCTGAAACTCTTCTGCTGGCAGAGCCTTGCTTACTTTCTTCTTCTCTCTCTTCTTTTAACTGCCTGAACCTGTCAATTTCCATTTATTTTCAGCATGCTAAATTTGAAGCAAAAACAGAACCGTGTACATAATTTAAAAAGCCAAGCACTAACCTATCCCCAGCCCGTGCTGGCTGAGCAGCTGACCGTTTTGCACGTCCTGCAGTAATAATTCCACTTGCACTCTCATCAACAACAGGTTTCGCACCACCTAATTTGCGAAGCCACACTTGTTGTGCAGTGCTAAGGACGTTGTTCGTGAACCTGAAAATGGGTACACCTCAGAAATGACAATCTATACAGCTTAAAAGGAAGCTGAATTTTTAACATTAAGTTTGGGTGTAACACCTACTTAGAATAAGGAAAAATGCACAGTGCTCAAGCAACCAATTTCATTTAGAAGGCTAGAATGAGCAACATGTTTATACTACATGCAACAGGAAATGACAAACAAGAACAGAGATTCATACATATTACGCGCATAGTATGAAAACAAATGAAGATAAAAGTTATATGCGGAGACACTGGGGTGGGTGCTCAAATTAAATCCAGAGGGAATGAAATGCTCTGAAGCTGGGACAATTATTCTCATGTATGCAAGTTCAGTTACATATTTTATGCTAATATATACAAATTCCAATTGGATATTCACATCCAACCTCAAAGAGCATTATTAACAACAGAAAATAGAAGAAAATGAAGTTTGCAAGTGCTAGTCCCGCTGGCACATAATACATCATAAGTTAATGATAGCACAAGAATATGAAGTGCTCCGTTCATGCTTTTGAATCATGGCCATATAAAACCACTGCATGCAGTATATATTGGTAACACGATTAGAAAACAAACTAGTAGCAAAGTGCATATTACTAAGGCTATTGGTTTCAATAAAATTGCCAAAAGAGACCAACCAGTAAATAGA
Organism: Gossypium rotundifolium; assembly: GCA_025506655.1. Taxonomy (NCBI): domain Eukaryota; kingdom Viridiplantae; phylum Streptophyta; class Magnoliopsida; order Malvales; family Malvaceae; genus Gossypium; species Gossypium rotundifolium. Next base: position 236,584 of record CP106723.1, read on the forward strand.
TAATCCTGACGGAACAGATAATGAAAAGTAACCAATCATAAGCGGAAGAAACTTGAAAACAAGAAGTGTGTTCTTTTGGGCTGGATCATCTGTCTGTCAAAAGAAAATTTGAAAGATTCAAACTTCTTAACAAATTAATATGCAAAATAAGAATGAAACGGAAGTAGTGAGACAAGTTCTTCTTACCTGGGGTGGCTTCATCAGCTCCATTGAAACATATTGACTGACAACAAGAAGCACAGGTAAAACAAGGTATGCAGCAGTGTCATGCCAACCCAATGGTGGATGGCCATCCTGCACGACCATTGTCCTTCATATGTTAGAAAACAGAATTAGATATATGAACCAAAGACAGAACATGGTCTCCATGCCTGGTTAACAGAAGCTACATCTGAAATCTCTAATTTGCTATTTGTAATTTAACTTCAGCTGTAAATTGCGGTTAAGCCATATCTTTACACAAATTTAGCAGCTATTTTAAATTTATAGTTAAAATTTTTTAATCCTTGGCAATCAAAGATGAAGATGCTACAAAGTATGAAGGTAGTTAAAAGGTAAAACCAATACAATTAATCTTCAAAAACTAGCGGTCTCCCTCTCACAACTGCTAATAAATATATCGATGCCAAAGAGGCTCAAATCACTAACAACAGTCAGTCTCTTTAACAACTCTGTACAACTAGAAAAAAGGAAAAGAAAAGGAAAGTTGTCACGGACAAGCATAAGATACAACAAAAAAGGCCATGTAATATAAAATATTGCAATATGCAAAAATAACAAAGAGAATCGTTAACCTTATAAGTTTAGAGGGTAAGTTTATTACCACAAATGGAATAAGCCAAGAAATTCCAGACCCGCTTTGTCGAGCAGCAATTGTAGTTGGCCCACCCAAAGATGGGATCCAAAAGAAACCTTCTGTGAACAGCCCCTTTGAGTAAAAATTCGCAGCAATCAGTAATGAAACTTATTTAACATGTGAAAGAGTTTTCCAACATCGCTCAGAAATCAGAATGCAATGCTACGTCTAACTCTTTATTACCTCATTTGCCACATTTGAGAGAGCTTGATACAGGCCTATCCAGACTGGAATAGTGGCTAAAGTAGGGAAGCAACCTGCAGAGAAGAAGATTTAAGATACAGATGAGCATTGCCACACGAAGTTAACAACTACAAGACCTGGCATCTCTGTGAAAAGAAGAGAGGAAAAAAGGCCTGAAGAAAAGAATGGCACGAGAAAGCTTTGCGTCATAGATTCATTATTCATTCTAAATTTTAATATAATTTTAATATTTAAGTTCAAGTCCACTGCCATACAACAATCACAAACTCTGTATCACCAGCTTTTAATATAAGCTGGATACCAACGAAGCAAAAACCCATCATTCAAAAGAACCTAAATTTAATTAAACATGAAAAATAACCATACAATCTAAAGTAATTAATCAAAAGGATACCTGCCATAGGATTAACATCATACCAACGAAGCAAAAACCCATCATTCAAAAGAAGCTAAATTTAATTAAACATGAAAAATAAACATACAATCTGAAGTAATTAATCAAAGGATACCTGCCAAAGGATTGACCCCAGCCTGCCTATACAAGCGAGATGTTTCAAGTTGTATTCTCTCCTAAAATAGCAGCAAAAGAAAACCAATAAACCAAAACGAACCATTCCAAAAAAAAAAATAGTAAATACTCAAATTCAGACTTCAGTATTACCTGATTGCCTGCATATCTTTGTTGGATAGCTTTTATTTTCGGCTGAAGATTTTGCATAGCTAGCGTTGATTCCACCTAGAAACCATCGTCAAGAACTAACTGTTAATAATCGAGTAAAAAGTAGTCAAAGTTTTAAGCACTTTCTTTTCCTAGACAAGTTAAACCAAAGGCAAACCTGCTGCTTTGTCAAAGGAAATGTAGCAACTTTAACTAAAACCGTAAGTAATATAATCGCAAATCCATACGCGTAAGGCACGTGTAACGTGGATAATCCATCTTTCAACACCTAAAAAAACATAAATAAACGAAATTTAGTTAGACAATTAATCAGTAACCAGTTCTTGATTGATCTCTCTAATATGTGTTTATAAAGAGAGAGAGAAATGTTACCTTGAGAACGAATTCCATTCCTTCAGAGATGAAGCCGAACCAGCCACCGTTTTTCTGCACGGCAGCATCAGTAGAACCGGCGGTGGTGGCAGCTGGATCGGCCGCAACAGCAGCGTCGGCGAGAGTGTATAGGAGGCTCTCGGCTTTCTTAAAAAGTGCTTGGAATTCAACGGAGGAGCCGAGTGAAGTAATCGGAGGGATTTCGTTAAAGCTTAGACGGACTCTGGTAGAAACAAGTCTACGGTTAGGGAGCGTGTACAGACCACCATGACGAGAGAATTTTGATGATGATGGCAGCGGAGTGCCGATGAACGGCTGTGATGAAATCAGAGTTCTCGCCATGGATTTTGCTTGATGAAGGAATTTTTGAGAACCAAAAGAAAAAGGGAAGAATTTTCTTCAGAGAGTCATGAGTGGGGGAGAAATGGAGATGAGGTTATGGCAGACAGGCAGTGTGTATTTTTTGAATTATCTTTATTTTTATGGTTACATTTAACTGAAATGAACCACCAAAATATCTATTTTGGATTTCATCCTTCTATTTTGTAAAAACTAAAACATTAATCCTTTTTTGCTTTAATTTAATTTATCAAAATTTCTTGAGAAGTTAATTTAATTAACTAATATTCTTAAACCTCACCGCTAAAATGAAAATTCAGTTGTTCAACAGTTTATTAGTAAAAATAATAATTTAATAATTTATTTACAAAAAATTAACAAAAATCATCCGTTAAAATTAATATGTTTACTAATTAACTATATTAACTTTTCAGTTTTGAAGAAAATCAGAATTAGACACAAAAATCCAAGAAACGCATTTCTTACGGTGGATTTTCCGGCCAGTAAGCTTAATCCATGTCATAACGCCCCGTAAGATTGAGATTAAAATAACGCATGCAAATGGGTAAAATACCCAAAAATACTAACAAAATAATTTATCTACGAAAAAATGTTAGGTTCAAAAATATTTACGAAAAAAGTCGTTTAACGCTTTTTGAGGGAAAAGCGTGATTTATCTTATCTCAAAGAAAGACGCCCACATAAGCGTGCTTTCTTTGAGGTAATTAAAAAGCGTCCCTGCGGCGCGATTTAGCTCTGCAACGGTAAAAAAAAACGTAAAAAACCTATAAAAACCCCCAACCCTTTTATTTTTTTCACACTTTAATCCTTACTCATTCTTTTATCAAATTCCTCTCAAATTCCTCTCAAAATTCTCTTTAAGTCCTTCAAACTTCCTCTAAAATTTTGAAATAGTCCTTTAATATTTACAAAAAAGCCTTTTTTATTTTTTAATTTTTTAATATATTTTTTGAAATTTTAAAACTCTCGATCGTATTACAAATGGTAGGGAATTACTTGTCTAGGCGGCAAGCACATTCAGTCGAGCAATTGCAAATGGTAAGTTTTTATTTTAAATTTTCAATATTATTTAATATTTTTAGGTCTATGCAATTTTAATTAATTTTTATTTTATAATTTTTTAACAATTTGTAGATCGGATGTTGGAATGTTATATTACATAACATGCATGGCCCCCATCATAGATTGATCGAGAATTACTGCGGGAAGTGGTTTTTGGCACATAGCCACGATAGTAGGGGTTCAATTGGAGCCGCCTTTGATCGATGCGTTGATAGAGAGGTGGAGACCGAGACGACACTTTCCATCTTCCATGCGAGAGTGTACCATCACTTTGGAAGATGTGCATTTGCAGATTAGGGTTCTTGGTGGGCCCAGAGTCACCGTGGTGTCAGTAACCGGTGATTGGGGAGTCGTATGCTACGAGCTTCGGGTGCCATTAGGATAAAATTCAAGGAGCTCGGATCGAGATAGCTTTGGTTATGAGACACATTCCGAGTGAATGAGGTTAACCAAATAGAAAGAATACGGTATGCTCGGGCATACATTCTTGAGATAATTGGAGGCTATCGATGTCGAACCTTTCTAGAAACCTCGTACACCGAGATAGTCTTTGGAACTTGTTGATTTCAGAGCGGTAGGTGAATTGAGTCAGGGTCTGTCGTGCTTATCGAGGTTGTATTGGGAGATGTCTTGAAGCGACGCCGAGTAAAGCGAAAATCGGAGGTTGCCTATCACTCTGCGATCATGGGCATGGTTTCGATTTCTATTTTTACGACCTCGACTCGACCACCCATATTCATTCCCACCGATAACGAGTAAATTTAATATTATATTTTACAATTATTTCGTAGATTTATAGTATAATTGTATACTAAAATTTATTTAATTAGGTGGAACCATTAATGAGTCATGTTAGAATACCTACCTCGCTTGAAGAAATACGGCTTCTATTGGACCAGCAATCGAGAATCACAAGTAAGTTTCAATTTCGTATTTATAATTTAGTATTTCATATTTAGTGTCTAGTATTATGTATATAACTAATATTTTGGTAATGTTAATATAGTTTCAATGGACACCGTACGAGGATCCGAAAATTGAGGCGATAATTAGGAAGAGTTATTCCAAAATCCGAACAGTTGGCACGTGAAGGTCCCATTGATCACCTATGCGACCGTGGAGATGCACCAGTCAGATCAAGTTCTGCGACAATTTGGATTCAGGCAACCGATTCTCGTGCCACCTAAGGTGTTCGATGATGAGCACAAAGTGGACTTCTGGCAATGTTGCACGGATTGGCCAAGATTTTGGTCGACATATATCGAGGCGTGGGAACCGGTATGACTATTTACCTATCCGAGAATCGATCATCATTCACGAGTTAGCGTGCGTGCAGAATACATGCCATGGTTTAGGATCCATGGTAGCCGTATCTGTTGTCGGAAGAAGAAGCGGCGGCAACCGTGAACGAAGGAACGCGAGGCCTTTAAATCTAAGGAGAAGGGTAATGAGGCGGGGCCATCAACACCGCCGACACGATCCGATCCCTGGACCCATCGATTCGGTAAGCGACACCAAACATCACAGCCTTTACCCTTTATACGGTGCATATCATACCCCGATATGTATCATCCTAACCCATATATGTTTCCTTTTCAGTCCACCCAGTTGGAATGCATGGCGGGTTCGAGTCCGTTCCAGACTATTTCCATTGGCCGGTGATCTTGAGGCCGTCGTCGTGAGGATCACAAGAGGCGCCGTCGGGAGCACTTCTTTCTACCACCCTCCTTCGCCATACGGGATTCAGACACTCTCGTCGTGGTTTATACAAACACCTCCGGGGTTGTTATTTTATCAATGTGGGTCATCCTCGCAACACCCACAACCAGACCCAGTGCCGGAGGAACCGGAATCCTCGCCCGAGGTTCCACGACCCCTCCAGAAGCTAGACGAAGGAGGAATTCAGAGCGTAACTCACGACCGCCCGTGGTACCGATTAAACCAAAGATCAACAACCGATTCTGACCGACTTTTTTATTTTTAATTGTAATATAATTTTTAAATTTTATTTTTTAATAAAAGAAAAAGTTTTAATATCTTTAATAAAATAGAATTAGTTTAATTTTTTTATTGTAATTTGGTTTTATATATTTAATAAAATAATGACTTTTTATTTTTTATTGTAATTTAATTTTTAATGTAATTTATTTTTTAATGTAATTTAATTTTAATATCTTTAATAAAATAGAAATAGTTTAATTTTTTATTATAATTTAGTTTTTATATTTAATAAAATAATAGTTTTTTATTTTTATTGTAATTTAATTTTTATTTTTTAATGTAATTTAATTTTTTAATGTAATTTAATTTTAATATCTTTAATAAAATAGAAATGGTTTAATTTTTTATTGTAATTTAGTTTTTATATATTTAACAAAATAACGGTTTTTATTTTTTATTGTAATTTGATTTTTCCTTTTAATAAATAAAAACTTGAATAAAATAAAAGTTCTTGTACAAAAGTTTACCGTTTTCATAAAAAAAAAATAGAAATTACATAGCCACGAAGAGATAAAAAAAAGCTAAGAACACGGTCAACTATTTCAATTTAGGCACGAGCGAGATGTATGCCCCGGGTTCCTACACTATCCGTACAGCCTACTTTGGTTGCTCGTTTCTCGGATATCCATATTGTTGCGTATTCTACTTGAGAAAGGTCGACCTTTTGGTTTGCGCCTCAATTTTCTATCCGGCAATAGCTTATACGGTGCAAGCGATCTTCGACGACCACTTACGTTCATCTGGGACCTGGTGGAATCGTGTCTCTACACGTTGCACATGTTTTCTAATTTATACACTTCGTCGACATAGCTCATGGGATCAAGGCGGAGATTACGACAAGCCGCAAGTACATGGCGCATGGGTAACGAAGTGCATCAAATATCCACGATCGCGAGTCCTATTTGTCAAGTGTACACGATCTTGTCGCCAACAATACATTGGTTCGGTTTGTCAAACTCCGTGACACGAAACCATAGGTCGTCGCGATCGTGACATACTATGTGCATGGTGTTGACCCGTGCCTTTCCCTGTTTATTTCTTGCAAGACCTTCTGGCTCCATACATGGCCTCTTTGCATCTACCCTATATAACTCGCTGCTCGCTTCGAAAATAGTACCGTTAAATGAAAATATGTCTGTCGCACAACCGATGTAATCGGCAGATGACGGGTTTCTTTTAGAACAGAATTTATGCATTCAGCCAGGTTTGTGGTATATGACCATATCATAGGCCGTCGTCGTATGCTTGTGTCCACTGTTTGAAAGGAATATTGCACAGGTAGTTTGCGCCTTCGTCGTTATCTGAGCGCAAACTCGCCAACATCTCTTGAAAACGGTCATTATTGATCTCGTACCCTACCAATATACGTTGATAGCTCTTCAATTGAGAATAAATTGAATATTACAAACGATATTATATTAATAGATATTATATACCCATATCGGTCACTTGTCGTCATTGGCTTTTAGATCGATGTTGCCGTAGTAGTTGGATGCAACATGCCTTAGGCAATATCGATGGTGTGTGTGATGCCACAGCTTCCACGGTGCTCTATTGCGGCTAGTATTCCGGGGCCCGATCCGATATAACGCATATATCGGGTTAGGCGGACATGCCTCCTTAACCTAGATAGGAAGAAGTCTCAGTTATCAGCTGACTCTCCGGTGTTATTGCGAACGTAATCGGAAGGATTCTCCCACAGCCGTCTTATGCCACAGCTAGCAATAGCCGATGCGTATATCTACCATACATAAAGGTACCTTCAATTTGTACCAATGGCTTGCAGTATATAAAGGCATCTCGGCATTGCTTAAATGTCCAGAACAGATGCTTGAACACTGCGCATCCATGGAGTAAACGATCGTTGTAGTACAGGTTCTGTTTCAAGGTCTGTTATGCTGCCTGGGACATATGTCTCCAGCACCTGACACCACTGCTACACTTCATTATATGAAGCGTCCCACCGACCATGCAACTTTTGTAACGCTTTCTGCTTGGCTATCCAAGCCTTTTTGTAAGAGGGCGTGTACCCCAATTGGCTACGAATATTGCCAATTAAGGCCGGCATTGTAGTCTTGGGATCGGCCTTCACCGTCGGGATTATTAAGTCAGCCAACATGCCTGAATCCATCTTCGGATGATCTTGTGTAACTCCTGTCAATGAAGTACGTTAAATAATACAACATTACATAATATTAGTATTATTCAAAAACATTGAACACATAGTGGTACTGTACCGGCAAGACATGTATGTAGACCTTTGTACTTTTTAATCTCCACAAGCCTGTCCTTTTCCTCAACGAGGCGATAATTTTCCATGAACATGTACTGTCTTGCACTGCACACTTCGCCTCGTACTTATCGAGCTTGGGTTTAACCACTTTGTAGTTAACCCCGTTCTTGATGTTGTATTGTTTCAATGCAGCAAGAAAAGTATTCTTGTTGGAAAACCGGTTACCAAATTCTAATTGGTCCGAATCCAACGAAGAAGTTGTACGGTCACGCGTCCGTTGTGGTAGTTCAGGAAACTCCAATGCATCATCTTGAGATAGATCGACATTATGCATGTAGGCTGGATGCGAGTCCACCCTGAATAGTGGATCTTCTTCTTCTTCGTCTGAACCGCCCTCAACATTTTCAGGTACAATTGGAACAGGCTCCAGTTCAGAAAATAATCCAACTTCTGCACCATCGGGCCCGGGCTCCCGAGGTGGATCCACATCGGATTCATCTCCGACCCTCCATAACTTGCAACAAACGATGGCCCCTCGCCGGTGGATGTCGTGGGGAGTACAGTATCCCTCCTTAAACATCTTTCGTAAGGTTCCCAATCATATGTGGATTGCCAACCACTAGAAGTTGATGATGTCCCCCACTAGAAGCGGTTTGGCCACTGTTTATTTAGAAACGTCTTCTCAAAATAATTTTTCCGGAGACTACTGTAGCAAAAGAGCGTCCACATGGGAGCTCTTTTCAGTACTCTTACTGATAGTGAATCCTTCTTGAAGCGTTTTTGGCCACTGTTTGTTCAGAAACGTCTTCTCAAAATTATTTTGCCACATACAATTGTCACAAAAATTTAATTAATTTTTTGGGCTAATATATTTTGCCCAAAACCCTATATATATTTTTATCCTAGCCCAGAAACCTTAGAATATCATACTATAATTGGACGGGGAGGGAGGACAAAACGCGTCCACGTCGGTAGCGTTTTCTCGGTGATTCAATGACAAAGCACGCCTTTGGGGACGCACTTTGTGCCACCTCAACAAAGCATGCTTCTGAGTCTCCGGAAAATTATTTTGAGAAGGCGTTTACGAACAAGCGGCCAAAACGCTTCTAGCGAGGTGCCTTCGTTAGCATGAGTCTTGAAAAGAGCTCCCACGTGGGCTTATTTTGCTGCTGATAGTCTCCAAAAAATTATTTTGAGAAGACGTTTCGAACAATACACAAAACGCTTCCGGCGAGGTGCCTTTGTCGGCATGAGTCTTGAAAAGAGCTCCCACGTGGACGCTCTTTTGCTCTGATGAGTCTCCGGAAAATTATTTTGAGAAGGCGTTTCTGAACAAATAGTAGCCAAAACGCTTCCAACAGGGTGCACTGTCAGCATGAGTACTGAAAAAAGCTCCCACGTAGACGCTCTTTTGCTACAGTAGTCTCCGGGAAAATTAGACTATAAATCAGCCAATTTTCATTCTTAGGTTGCATGAAGGAAATTGAGGCAAAAGAAAAAAAATTGAAAATGAGTGAACGTATTAATGTTGTTATTTACTACGATGGTGAAGTTTGTGACACCGAAAATAGTGTTGTTTTCTTATCGGAGAACACAGCGCGACTTAGTTTTAATCGGAACGTCGATTTGGTAGAACTTGGCAAAAAAATTAGGCGTAAAATATTCGGAACAACGCCAATGAAAGTTCAGTCTATTAAGTATATAAAAAATTAAATTACATTAAAAAATAAAAATTAAATTACAATAAAAAATATAAAAATGTTATTTTATTAAATAAATAAAAACTAAATTACAATAAAAAATTAAACCATTTCTATTTTATTAAAGATATTAAAATTAAATTAATTAAAAATTAAATTACATTAAAAAATAAATTACAATAAAAATAAAAAGCATTATTTTATTAAATATATAAAAACTAAACTACAATAAAAAATTAAACCATTTCTATTTTATTAAAGATATTAAAACTTTTTCTTTTATTAAAAAATTAAAATTAAAAATTATATTACAATTAAAAAATAAAAAATCGGTCAGAAAAAGTGTTGATGCTTGGTCGAAATCGGTGCCACACGGGCGATTAGTGATTCTGTATTGGATTCCTCATTCGTCTAGCTTCCCGTGGAGTTGTGGAACCTCGAGGGGATTCCGTTCCTCAAGACTGGTGCAGTTGTGGGTGTTGCAAGGATGACCCACCTTGATAAAATAACGACCGGAGGTGTTTGCATAAACCACGGCGGGTGTCTCAATCCGTGTATGGCGAAGGAGGGTGGTAGAAAGAAGTGCTCGACAGGCGCCTCCGTGATCCTCACGCAACGATGACCTCAAGATAGGTGGCCAATGGAGTAGTCGGAACAGGCTCGAACCCGGGCATGCATTTCAACCTAGGGTGGGATGGGAAAAGGAAACATATATGGGTTAGGAGGATACATATAAGGGTAGGGTACGACCGCATAAAGGGTAAAGGCTGTGATATCGGTGTCGTTACCGAATCGATGGGCCGATGGCGTTTGCTGCTTGTTGATGGCCCCGCCTCATCACCCCTTCTCCTTGGATTTAAAGGGCCCCAACGTTCCCTTCGTTCACGAAATTACCGTCGCCTCTCTTCTTCCGACAACAGATACGGCTTACCATGGATCCTAAACCATGGCATGTATTTCGACACGCACGCTAATTAAGGAATGATGATCGGTTCTCGGATAGGTAAATAGTCATACCGGTTCTCCTACGTCTCGATATGTGCTGACCAAAATCTTGGCCAATCCGGGTGCAGCTGCCGTTTAAAAATTAATTAATAAAATTTCATAGACCTAAAAAATATTAAATAATATTGACCAAAATCTTGACCAAAATCTACAGACTGTTTAAAAATTATAAAATAAAAATTAGATAAATTTCATAGACCTAAAAAATATTAAATAATATTGAAAAATTAAAATTAAAAACTTACCATTTGCAATTGCTCGACGGAGATGTGCTTGCTGTCTAGACGAAATAATTCCCTGGCCATTTGTAATACGATTGAAAGTTTTAAAAGTTTCAAAAAAATATATTAAAAAATTAAAAAAATTAAAAGTGTTTTTTTTGTAAATATTAAAGGACTATTTCGAAATTTTAGAGGAAGTTTGAAGGACTTAAAGAGAATTTTGAGAGAAATTTGAGAGGAATTTGAGAGAAGAATGAGTAAGGATTAAAGTGTGAAAAAAATAAAAGGGTTGGGGGTTTTTATAGGTTTTTTATCATTTCCCTAACGGTCAAAAAAATTTTTTTTTTTTACCGCTGGAGGCTAAACTCGCTCTAGGGACGCGCTTCTTTGGTGTTTCCCAAAACGTCTTGGACGTGGCGCGCTTTTGTTGAGTAGGAGCACAAAGCGTCCCTGTGGCTGCTTTCTTTGGCGTTCCCAAAACGCTACGACGTGGACGCGTTTTGGGGTGAAACGGCCTTTTTCCATAAATAAATTATTTTTTAGTATTTTTGGGTATTTTACCCGTTCATTCGCTATACAAATTCGGTGACTCACTTAAATAATAATATAAATATAAATATATAATTGATAGAGGTAATAATATATCCTTAATAAATTTAAAATGTATAAAAAATTAATATAAAGTTTTGGTTTGATGATAAATTTAAAATTTGACCAATATTTTAAAAGATATTTTATAATTTTTCTAATAAAATTGATGTCCAATAGTAACTCAATCAAAGGCCTAAAGCATTGCATATGTTATGTTTGAGCTTTTCTTTTCCTTTTTTTTAAATCTTTTATACTTACAATATAATACTATTACCATTAAGTCAAGGGAAAGGATTGTATGAAACATGTGTATATTATCTCAGTATCCCTTTCAATAGATTTATGCCACATCGATATTTTTATCCCGAATTTGACATTTTATCCCGAAAAAATTAAATCTAATTTAAAATCCTGAAATTCAAGATAAAATACTAAAATTCAGGATAAATCTATTGGAAAGGGATACAGATGACATGGCGTCACTATTTCATTCAATCCTTTCTCAAGTCAAAGGTTGTTGACATGTGCGAGTTTTTTTTCTTTAGATTATTATGTTCACTTTATTTGAGTTTTAGCGTACACATATGAGTTTGCTTTTAGATAATTTTGAATTTAAGTCTTATTGTGTATAAGCTTTGTCCAATTTTATCTTGGTTTAGGTTTAAATATATTTGAGTTCTTGTTATGTTTTTTAGTTGCTTCTAATTTTATTTAATCAAATATGTATTGTTTGTGATTTTTAAAAAGAAAATCTAATTAATCTTATCATAATGATTTTAGTATCACTATTATAGTAAAATTTGAAGGTTAATTTTTTATTTTAATTTAACTAAATTTTATTTAGTTTTTAATTATTATTATTTTATTAAATTATAAAAGGAGGATAAAACTCTAATAATAATGCGACTAGCGATTCAAACCTATATCACACCTAGAGCAGTGAATATACTAACCATCAACCCAACACAAAAGATTAATTATTAAGTGATATGGAATCCCAAACTTAAATGTTAGATATAATAAATGAAAATTAAAAGCGAGTAAAAAATCAAATCTCTAAATTGGATTTAAAATTTGGAAATTTAGAAATAAATAATGAAAATAAAAATTAAGGAAAATAACAATTGAAGAATGAAAAGATCAAATAACAAGAAATATTGTGGTAGATGTTAGAAAATTAGTTTAGAAAATAGTAATTTTAAACACAGTGGTAGTTTAAAATTACTTTCCTTAAAACTGAGTGTTATGGTATTTATAATAATAAACTCTTAATTGAATTATTATATGTGCGAGTTGATTTAAGTCTTTTTCGCCTTTTACCAAATGAAATTTTTACTATTTTGAATCTCGAATTGCTTTGAGTGTGAGCTCAAACAAAATAAATCGAATCGTGAAATCTTTTTTAACTTTTAGTGAGAAAATTAATTTTCTCGATGGGAATTAATTCTTTTTAATCTTTATGGTATTTATAATAATAAACTTTCGAATGTGAAATAAAATGATTTAGAATTTATTTTAAATAAATGAAATAGATCTTCTATCTATATAATACTTGAATCCCATAAAAAAATACATCACAAATCAATATTCTAAAATTGAAAATAACAACTTTGGTGAACTCAACCCAATCATTTATGCATCATATTGATTTCTAGCCAAGATTGAGATTGTTCTTTAATTAGGGATTGATCGAATGCTTTTCTTCTTAAAACTGGAAAAATTCAATTAATGGTAAATTATTAGTGGTTGCCTAAGCTTCGTTTTTATATGCCAACATTCTAAAAATCCAAAAATTATGAACAAATCATGCAAAATTCGTAATAATGAAAGCCTTCTAATGTAAGACCTAATAATTAAAGGATAATAATCAATATGACATTAATGAAGCACATAGCCAGCATATGGTATTGGAATAAGCTTAATTACTAGTGTACCATTAATGGAATTGCATTAATGACACATGATAATCAACATAATAGTAGTGTTTGTAAATGATCGAATTAAAATTAAAACTAAATCCAATCTGATTTAAGAAATTATCCAAAGCATTCAACTCGTTATTCTTATATTTAACGTGTTCATAATTTTCCATTCATACATCCTTTGAATTTTCAAATTCAAAATGAAATATTTTAAAATGAGTTGAAAAGTTAATCGATAAATCTTTGATCTATAAAAATATAATTCATTGTTTGTTGATCCATGAATTTGCCATAGAAAAAAAATTAATTCGACATGTTTTATCGAATCCATGTTTGTATCGGGATTCAAATTGATAATATCATTAGTTATTATTGTTAAAGTAACTATCATGATTTTTAAACAATCTCTTGACTAACATATAAATTTATTATTAGTTGAACATGATTGATTGAAGTTTCATATAGTCTTGACAATATGATCAAATAACAGTAAAAGTAAGAAAAAAAAAACACATCCTCGCTCGCTTTAGTAGTAGTAGCAACTAAAAATATTATTTAAGGATGAGAGTTTGGTCAAATCAAGTAAAAAAAAAGTTCCAAATTAGTTGAGTTGACGAGTTTTTTTTTATCATTCTAATTTGATTTGAAAAAAAAAGTTGAGTAAAATGAAATTTGAGTTGAGTTGAGTCGAATAAATTTGTTTAAGTAAGTTTTTTTTTTAAAATATGCATGTCATTTTTTTCGAGCATAATATGCATGTCAAATTAAAATCGTGTTGACAATATGATTGAATTCCAAGCTAAAGCGTATAAATTTAGGACCATATATATTTGTAAGCAAAATTAGAGAAGTTCAATATAATTTAATATGTTAGATTTAATTTGGTAATTTAGTTGTTTAAGACCTTGAATGTATCATTTGGAAAAAAATATTTTTTAATAAATTTTAAAATTTTTATAAAATTTTCAATTTTTAAAGATTATTTTAAAGATTAATTTAAATTTTTTCTTAGAATTTGATAGGGATCTAATGGGTATTTATTCCAACTTGTTTTTGTGTTGTAAAATTTCAACTCGATTTAGACTAAAAACCGAATTACAAATTTAAGTTGATTTGAAAACCCAAATAATTTGATTTGATTAACTTAAAGTTCAATTTTTTAGCTTATTCAAATCGAATCGAATTTTACTCCTTTCTAATGTTATCAAGTTGGATCCAACAATAACGTTATAAAATTAGAGGGAACAAATTGTATCAAATTAAAATAAATAATCAAATACTTAAAAATTAAATCTCAAAATTTAACACATTAGATAGATCAAAACGAGTAATATGGAGGGTTTGGTGGATTTAACCACTCCATAAAATCTCAAAATTTAACACATCAAAACGAATATTAGGTTTAGTGGATTTAACTGTTCCATTAAATCTCAAAATTTAACACATCAAAACGAATATTAGGGTTTAGTGGATTTAACTGTTCCATTAAATCTCAAAATTTAACACGAATAATATATGGGTTTGGTAGATTTAATCGCTCCATTAAGTTTAGATAAATCAAACGAGTAATATGAATCCATTAAATCTCAGCATTTAACACAATAAATATATCAAAATGAATAATATGAGAATTTGATAGATTTAATCGCTCCATTAAAATTTGATTAGTTTGAATTATTATTTGAAATGTGTAATTTTCAATCTTGAAGGCATTTTTTATTAATTTTGTCAAATAATTTGATACAATTAAAATTTACACAATTTTATTACTCAAGATTCAATGCAATAGAGTTTTTATTTTTAAAAATGTATAATATAAAATAGAAAACAATTTAAAATGG
The DNA here is from genome assembly GCA_025506655.1 of Gossypium rotundifolium. Taxonomy (NCBI): domain Eukaryota; kingdom Viridiplantae; phylum Streptophyta; class Magnoliopsida; order Malvales; family Malvaceae; genus Gossypium; species Gossypium rotundifolium. The sequence continues at coordinate 251,631 of CP106723.1, forward strand.
AACAAATAAAAAAGTTCACTATCTAGAAATTAAATATTTTTTAAAAATTGGTTGCATAAAAATAAAAATATTAACTTCTAAAAAATAAAATGATTAAAAATTATAAAAGAAGAAAATATGTTTGTTTATAATTTAAAAATTAATTATTTTAAGTAATTTTATTAAAGTTAAATTAAATTAAAAAGATAATATATATATATATATATATATATATATATAAATGAGTATATAATAATATTTTTTATATTTAAAATTTAATGATGTAATATTATTTTATTGGTATCTGAAAATTATGCTTCTAAGATTCTCCTCATATAATTTATTCCTAAATTTTGGTACTACACGTGTAACTTAATTAGTGGTTAATATTTTTGAGACGTTTGTAACGATGTTTGTAACCATGTTTTACTTAATAAACCATTACCTTTAAAAATATCTATTATTTTTGAGACACTATAACTGTACCAATGTTAATAATTTTGTTTGTTAAATGTTATTTATATTGTTAAATGTTATTGATATAATGTTATTTATAATAATAAATCTTAATTTTATTTGGAATATAATTGCAACACTAATAAAATGATAATTAGTTTAGAATAGTATATTGTTAATAATTAATATATTTAGTTGTGTAGTTGAAATTAATAAAACTCTATTATACAAAAAAAATTATTGATATGATTTTATCCATTATTTTTATAGGAGATTTTATCTATTATTCTCTATTATTTAAAAAATATTTATTTAATATAAATTGAGTAATTAAATGAACAATAAAAGATTTTTTTGTTGATTCAAAAGTTGTTCCAAACTCTTCCTTTTATATTTTAACTAGTTTTGAATAATAAATGTGTTGCAAGTGATTTTACACGCTTAATATTTAATTATTTTTAAAATATTATGTTTTTATTTACAGTAATTAACGTAAAATAATATTTTTATTTAAATGATTAAATATAATTAAAATATATTAACTTATTATTTTAAATATTATAATAAAAATTTAAAATAATAATTAAAGCATTTTAACATATTAAACATACAATATAGTTTTCCTTTATCTAATTAATGCAAAATAATATTATTCAAAATAATAACTAATTAACATAGTTATCTCTAATAATAATTAAGTAATAATTAAGATACTTGGAATTCATATCTCTATTTTACATTAATAAAGTTAGCACAATTTTTTTACTAATAATTATAGTCTAAATTTTAATTATTTTTAAACGTGCAATTATTAAAACTTCTTTTAAATTATAATTATTTTTATACAAAATTATAATTATTTTTAAATTTATAATTATCATATCTTCAATTTTATTTCAATTTTGTTCACTAATAATTCTAAATTAAATATTATAAATTATTTTAAAATGTAAAATTAGTAATATGATGAAAAATAAAGGGCATTTATATATAAAAATTAGGGTAAAGTACAAAGATAGTCACTTTTGTTTGATTTCGATTTACATTTTAGTCACTTATGTTTGAAATGTTACGTTTTAGTCACTTACGTTATCATTTTGTTACGAAGTGGTCACTCTACCATTAAGCTCTGTTACCCTACGTGACAGTCCAAATGAGTTTTAAATGCCAATTTGGATGTCCTACGAGACAGCCCAAATTAAATTTATTTAATTAAAAACCTATTTTCATCCTAGCAACTGGACATCCAAATTGGTATTTAAAACCCATTTGAACTGTCACGTAGGACTGTCGTTAGGGAGGTAACGAAGCTTAAGGGTGGAGTGACCATTTCGTAACAAAACGATAACGTAAGTGATTAAAACGTAACATTTCAAACATAAGTAACTAAAATGTAATCTGGGGCAAACAAAAGTGACTATTTTTGTAGTTTACCCTAAAAATTATATTTATTTAATTAAGAAACTTGGATTTTTCTTATTTTTAATTTATTCAGTTATTTTCAATGATTTTATAAATTTATAAATTTATTAATTAATAATATATTATGTTATTTTTAAGCAAAAATTTTAAAAAATATGACCAAATTATTTTTTTTTTGAAAAAATAACATGGTGATTGCCATTAGGGAAAAGGAATCAAATGTGCATGAATGCCATGTGCCTTAAGCTATCCCTCACCATTAATCGGTGGGTGGCTGAAGAAAAGAAAAACTTAATTAAAGACACTACCTAAAGGCCTTCAAACGTCTACAAAACATTTCCTAATCAAAACCCTAAGAACATTCATGTATTTGCTAGAAAACCATCATGGAGTAATCTCATGGCCTCTTCCCAAGTGACGTTTCAACAGTCAAGCAACTCATCCATCCATCCACTTCCATTGTTGTCCATCATGTTTTAAGCCTGTACTAGTTAGGCCCTCAATGGAACATTCTGTGAAAAGGAAATCGTCAAAAGTTATGATCTTTGATCTTCCAACACATTTCCTCTATCGATTCACTACAAAGAAATGCACTTTTAAGCGGTTTTTGGGCATTTAGCGGCGTTTATAAGCGCCACTAAAAGTGTTTCTTGGCTTTTCTAAGTGCCAAAAACGCCGCCAATACAACCCGTCGAAAATTTTTTGCGTTTATGAGAAAAAAGCTACTAAAGACCATGACTTTTAGCGGTTTGTGAGAAAAAGCCGCTAAAGACCATGGTTTTAGCGGCGTTCTTTAAAAAGCGCTTAAAAGTCATTTTTAGCGTTTTTCAAAAAAACGCTAAAAGTCAAGGTCTAGCGGCGCTTTTCCAAAAACGCTAAAAGTCAAGGCCTTTAGCGGTGCTTTTCCAAAACGCCGCTAAAGTCATAGTCTTTAGCGGCGTTTTTTCTCATAAACGCCGCTAAAAGTCGGAGACCTTTAGCGACGCTTTTCAAAAAACGCCGCTAAAAGTCAGAGCCTTTAGCGGCGCTTTTCCCAAAACGCCGCGAAAATTTCTTGACATTTAGCGCTTTTATACAAACGCCGCTAATTTGTCTGATTTCAAAAGTACAATTTTTCAATATTATACCCTCCTCGCACTAAAACCAACCAATAAAGATATAATTCCAACCCAAAACAAAAATTTAGCATAAAAATCACACCGAATACATTAATTCTAATGATACTTGAAATTTAATAAATTAAATTTATGATAACTGAAAATATTGTAACAATAATGTTAAATGTAATAATGTCAAAACTTCTTACAATGAGAAACTAAATGTCTAAGATGGCGGATTCGCGATCTTTGAAACATCTGCATCATATGTCAAGTTAGTCTTGGAGCTCTTCAGATTTTACGTTACGCTTTCGCTAGCATCGATCTTGCCTCTGCCTCCCTCGCGATTTGCCGCCTCTCTCATTCGCTTTGTTGCCTTTCATTGTCGTAAACAGCATCCGCTTCTAAGTCTTCTTGGAGTTCTTCATATTTTCTTTGAACATCGACAATTTCTTGCCTCGCTCAACCGTGCTCTCTTGCATCCGAGCTATCTGGTTTTGTAGCCTCGAACTTCAAAGACGAGATTGACCCCGGAAGGCATGTCTTCTTTGGGAGGCGGATCCAAAATATTGGGTCGGGGTAACACCAGATCCTTTAAATCGAACCCGACCATACCTTTCAAGACCAAAAACATCAGTGATAATTCTATTAAAAATATACTAAAGATTAGTAGAACTATCAGTCGAAGCAGTCGTACCTTTCAGGACCCAAAACATCTGTAATAATTCTGTTATCAATCTCCTCAAGATTAACAGAACTATCAGTCGAAGCAGCCGCTTCATACTCGGCCTTCTTCTCCTTTAGTTTATCCTAATAAATCAATGAAAGAGTTAGAAACGAAATATATAAATAAGAAAGAATACAACATAATTTAACATTATAAATTTAAAACTATAAACGATGAATTAAACTATTATAATTGAACATTAGAAATATTTATAAAAAATAAAATTTTATTAAGTAAATATACCAAAATTTCTGCACTTGGATGTCATGGAGATCCATCATTCTTTCTATGCGTAATGTCAAAAAGCTAAACGCGTCCAACTTTTTGACCATCAAGTTTCCTACATTTTAGCGAAAAATATAATTTAATAGTATAAAGTAATTAATATTTGATGTAATTAATAAATTATAATACCTCGGCCTCACTACACAAGAAAAACTTCTAGAACCTACTGTAATGCGTGAATTTACATTTTTCGTCACTGCTTATTCCAACTCGCTCACGGTCCTACATAATGCAATTTGAATTATATATATAGTAAATACTATAAACCAAATAATTTATACGATTTTAGAAGTACGTAATACCTCTCCTTTTTTGAATTCCAAAATCTAACTTGATCTTCCCATTGGTACCACAACATTCCGGTGGAACATTTCTTAATTTTTAAATCGAGGCTTATGTCTTTCTTAAAATATAGTTTTTGAGCGTGCTTTTATTGTCTCTCCATTTTTACCCAATGTCTTCTTAACATAGTCATCGAGAGACCTCTAAATTAAATCTACCCAAGAAAAAAAGTATTAAAAGTTAATATAAATGAAAATTAAATTAAAGTATTATAAATTACATTCACGTTTTGTTACCTTAATATTTTCGAGAGCTCGATTTTTGTTGGCATCGGGCATGTGATGCCATGATTCAGTAGTTAATGGGCAACATATTGGCATTTCATGCTAAATGCCCAAATAGCCTCCTAACAATCGAGCTTCGGATCCAACAGTGCCCATGATTGTTTCTCTTTACTTTAACACGATCGGTAGGCTCTAAGTCGTATAAATCTTTAAGTAATGTACGTCCCCGACCTCTGCAAGGCGTCCCACCACCTTCAAATTGAAAAATGATATATTATTATATTAAAATGAAAAATGAATCAATAATAAAATTCAACATGCATGTAAAATAAACTTAACATTACTTTCAAATTCTCCGTGCTCGTCATTTATGTCCGTGAGTAGAAGATCCAACAACTGCTCTTTGTTCACTACTATTAGCTTCTTACGGATTTGGAGTTTCGTGGACAATATTTAAATCTCGTAATCGTCTTCTAGGCATTTTTCCTGCAATACACATAAAATAGTTCAAAATTTTAGTAACAAATAACAACAATAATAGGACATTTAAAATAGTTAGATTATATAACATGACCAACATGAAAATTATAATATTACATATAAATAATAAATCGTTAAATCTTACTACATCATATTTCGTAAATATCTTTGTCCACATCCTGACGAACCCATTGAAATTGTTGACTAGTATTAGGGATATTTTCAGTTAAATCTTGCTCTGAAAAAGGCAAAGTTTCTGATCTTTTGACTATGTCATCTCTACTTCCACTGCCAATGTCGAAGAATTCTCTAGGGGTGTTTCGAAGTACAACGTACCAACCCTCATCAATTAGATCTTCCGAGTAAAAAACTTGTTTAACTTGAGAAGAAAACACATACTGGCTCGTCCATCGGTTGTTCTCCGATGTGAATTAATCGAGAGAAATTCACCATTGTAAAGCCATATTGATCATTTTTAATTCGCGAGCAGTATTCACATCACCCAATCACCGAAATAAGAAAACTTTGCATTTGCCGTAATAATCCAACTCAATGATGTCGTAATAAGTCCGTAATATTCCAAATTCCTCGATCGGATTCGTCCCTAGCACTAGCATAACTTCTAATCAAGAATTAACAACAATTCCGCAATTTTGGGTTCTCTCAATCTCTCGCGATACCTTGTATAAAATCAGATCCGATTGATGAGGAAGCTCGTAATATCCCGAAATGGGGCCTAACGGAATGTGGTTGTGAAACCATGAATCCAAGCTATAAAAGTTTATTATGATTAATTATTATGATTTATCGAGTGATTAAATACATGTGTTAGAGTATTGATAAGAAATTTTATTAATTTCATGCTTAAATTGCCTATTAGGACTTGTTTGCAAAAGTTGCTAAATAGGGGTTCTAATTTATAGAGTACTTGATTGAAATGGGGGTTTGAAGTAGGAGTCCTTAAATGGTAATTAGACCATTATATTTTCATGGACAAAAATGGACATAAAGTTTTTAATGAAGGGTAATTTAGTCATTTGGTAATAAAAAGGAATTAAAAGGGAAAAAGATGGCAAAATGTGCTCATCTTCTTCATTAGGACGAAATTACAAGGGTTCACCATAGCTAGGGTTTGTTTCAAGCTTCCAAGCTCCATAGTAAGTGATTCCAGGCCCCGTTTTTAATGTTCTTTACATCTTTGAAGCCCCGGTAGCTCGATTTAGCTTATTCTATCAATAATTCATGCTAGGGTTCATATTTGGAAAAATACACATAGGTGAAAAATGTTTATTTTGATGTTTTATGATAGAATATGAAGTCTGAAATTATGTTAAACAACTTTTGCTAAGTGATTTTAAGTGAAAACGAGTAAAACGGCTTAATCGGTAAAAATACCTAATGTTCATAAGTACAAGTTAGAGTGAGAATTTGATGTTGCCATAGAAGGGAAAAATGATCAGCATGTCATAAAACATAAGAATAAGGGATAAAGTTTAATTTCCGAGCTTTGGGGCAAATGTGTAAATATGTAAAAGTTTAGGGGCAAAATTGTAATTTTTCCAAAGTTAAGAGTTAAGGACTGTTTTGATGAATGTGAGTATTAAATAAGCTAAATTTGCTATTATAGATCAAGAAGAACGAAATTCAGAGTTAGATCGAGGAAAGAAAAAGATAGAGGACTAAATCGATATAGTTGATCGTATTTTGTTTCGAGGTAAGTTTACGGTAAATAAATGCAATATTCTATTATTTTACATTTAATACTGTTAAATTCTAGTATTTACATATTTATTCTGTAAATTTATTATTTAAAGACTTAAGTATGAATTGACGAAAAAGTTATCTTAGAAAGTTATCTCAGAAAGTTCCGGTTGAACCTTAGGAATGTGTAGGTGTAACAGACCGAATTTGACCCTAATCGGAACGGTGGTTTCGGGACCATGAATCCGAGTCAGAAATCTAGTGATATTTATTTTATTTTATGTGATGTATGTTGAATTGTGTGAATTTGATTGTTTGGTGTGTTTGAATAAAGAGAAAGGATCTAATAGGTAAAGTATAAAAGTAACATTCAATAAATTGAAAGGTTTAATTTAAGTGTAATATAAATAGAAGGGGGTTTGCATGTCAAATAACCCAAAAATGTGGGTAGTGGACGGCAATGATGAGTAAATATATATATAATAAGTGATTATATGTTAATGGCATTTTAAATGATTATTTTAAGTAATGAAAATGAATAAAGTAAATTAAAGAAAATAAGAAATACATTTTGACTTCTCTCTTTCATCTTCCTCACCATTTTCACGAAACAAAAGAGTAGAAGGGAGACAATTTTAGCTTCTATGGCGGCCTTTGCATGTGCCATTAAGGTGAGGTATTTAGCTTAATTTTGATAAATTCTTGCTTGGTTGTGTTAGTTTTCATGAATGCTATCACATATATGAAAAAGATTTTGAGTTTAAAGCTCATCCTAGGTTCGGCCATGGATGAGCATTATGGTTTTGTTATGTTTGATGAGAGAACCTTGAAAATATTTAGGACATCTACATGTTGAATAAGAAATTTTAGATAATAGGTATGTGTTAAGGTTTGAATTTTTCTTGAAATGAATAGATGAGAACATGATTGCATAAAATAAATAGTTATATGAACTTGTGAATGAGGGAAGAGATTCGGCTCTTAAGGGGTTAGATCAATTTCATGAAATTCTTGTGTTTTATTTGGGGACTAAATTACAAGGAAATCGAAACTAAGGGGGTAAATTTGTAATTATATAAATTATGTATATATGGGTGATATTAATTCATTTTAACTAATGAAAGGTTAAATTGTACAAAGATTGAATTGTATAGATTCGCATAAGGGTAAATAGCATTCTACCATGGAGTATTAAAATTTAATTAAGTACATATTGTGTATGGTATGCTTGGGACTTAATTGAAAAGTAGTGAAATATTAGGGGTAAAATAGTAATTTACCCATTTATGTGCTTAGGGACTAAATTGAGATGAATTGTGCTTGAATAAGCTAAATTTAATATGTTTTAGATCAAGAGCAAAGAAAAACGGAGTTAAATCGGGGAAAGACGAAGGTTATCGAATAGCCGATTCAATACGACCTATCGACAACCGAGGTAAGTCCTTAAGCAAGTATAGATTATCAAATTATTATGAATGTACTAAATGATGTTATTCAATAAAGTTTTGTATAAACTCTTATGTTATTTAATGTGAAAGTATTGGTATGGGATTGGTTGAAATTTTATATAAGTGATAGTGAATTTGAAATGAAATGTTGTTATATCTCTAAACGAGATGGGATGTCAAAGTGACTTGAATAATGTGTGTTTTATGCTATTTTGGCAGCATTATTGTAAGGTGTATAAGTTGGTAATGACATATTCGAAGCTTCGTTTCAGCGAGCTTAGTGCTTGGTGACATATTCAAGCTTCGTGCCTAGCGTGCTTAGTCTGCGGTGATATTTAAGCTTCGTGCCTAGCGAGCTTAGTGCGGTGACATATTCGGGCTTCGTGCTCAGCGTGCCTTGTCTTGGTGTTTGATTTCGGGCTTTAATGCCTAGCGTGCTTTATCTTGATGTGTTTTACCAAGGAAAACCAAATTGTGGTTCAAGGTAAATCGTAACTAATGTGCTTAGTTAAAGACTCGGATAAGTAAGTAAGGTTTGATATGTTTTAATGTTGCTAGAGTTTATTTAATGCTATGAGTACAATGACATGTATATTGAGATTACGATTGATGTACACAAGTATTATGTGACCGAGTTTGAGTTTGAATGTGCTATAATGAATATTCGGTTTCCTAATAGTAGTGCTAAAGGTGTAAGAAATTTTAATATGATAACATGGTTGAGATGAATGATTTAAATGATTAAGTAATTGAATGTAGTATCATTTTGAGCTTGGGACTTACTAAGTTAGTAAACTTATTTGTGTGTAATGTTCTCTCTGCTTTTATAGATTAGGTAAGAGCTACCGCTCAACGGGATCGTCAAGAAAGTCGACCACACTATCGATCGCTATTTTGGTATTTTAAAAGCTTAAACTACGAACCTATGGCATGTATAGGCTGGTTTTTTATATGTTTGGTTTTGGAAATTTGTATATAGATAGCCATGCGAATATGGCTTAATTATAATGTTAAAGTTGTGTGTATGTGGCCATAACTTAGACTTATTTTGAAAGCATGTTTTGGTATATAATTTGTGATGTTTGTTTATATAGGTTGGTTGCTAAATGATAAGAGTGAATATGTTCCATGACTATTTTTGTTGAGTGTTTTGGTATGAATTCAAAAGGCTAAATGATGGTCATGATTTAGGTAAGTTTTGGGTAGTTAAAATGCCAAGTTGATGTTAATATTAATATAGGTATGTGTACATGTATGGTTGTAAATTCGGTTACAATAATTGGTTTATTTTGATAAGCACATGATCTTGATTAGGTGTGATTGAATCAATGATTAGTTAATACGAATAAATATAAAGATTAGGTATACTAATATATATATATGCTAATTAGGTGTACCTTGAGATGTTATTGGTGTTTTAATGTTAAATGTGGTTTTATTTTCGTGGTAAAATGCTAATATATATATGCATCAATAGTATGTTCGGCTATGTTGTAATGCTACTAAGGTCACATATGAGATTGCGTAATAATTAATGCAATATGGTTTTATTTTGTGCTTGGGTAGAAGCAATGAAATGATATATGTTGCACTAGGTTATAAGTATCCAAATGCCATTAGTATTAGAGTCATATGAATTGTACATGTAACATGGCTTTGTTGCATATTAGTAAATTCAAATATGTGAATGTATATATATATAGATGATATTAATATGGTTGACATTTGAAGCATAGTTTGTATGTGTATTATAAGTAACTAATATGATTTTAGTGGATGATTACTATTGGATTTAGAAGTTATATCGTAAAGAAATTGATATAACCTTGTATATGGAAAATAATAAATAATTGTGTGAAAGCTCAGTATTTGTGCAGTAATGCCTCGTAACCCTATTCCGGCGGCGGATACGGGTTAGGGGTGTTACAAAGATGGATACAAATGTCATGACATTAGGGTTTAAGGAAATCATGTAAGACCATGGCAAGACATGACATTGATATGTTACTATAAGGCAAAGGTCCCATGTAAGACCATGCCAAGGCATGGCATTGGTGAGTTCATAAGGTAAGGATACCACGTAAGACCATGTCAAGACATGGCAATGGTTAAGTTTCATAAGGAAAGGTACCAGCGTATCCTTAGTATTCCAAGTGGTTCAACGGAAAATTCAAAGAGTATACCAAAGTAAAGGTAAGACAAGTTCAAGCTAAAAAGGTAAGGTAAGGCAAATTCATGTTAAAAGGTACATGTAAGAATACAAGTTTAAGTATATTGAGTTAAAAGCTTAAGTGATCACGATAAGAAAAGAATAAGATAATTGATTAAGAATGTTGTTATTTATTTACATGTAAACTTACTAAGCTTTATGCTTACTCCCATTCTTTAATTTTTTATAGTATTACAAGCCAACTCGGGAATCACAAAGACGTCGGAGATCGTTACGCACTATCAAAGGATTATACTGGTATTTTGTAACTCGACGTTTTAAGCTATGGCATGTATAGGGACTTAGCTATCTTGTGTGTATAACCTTATGATATGGCTTAAGATTGGCTTGTAAATGTTTGGTAATGATTAACCGTTAAAATGGTTAATTAAGAACATGTTTTGGATGCTATGAAATGCCTAGTTGATAGTTATTTTAAAGAAATTATGTAATTATATGCAGGGGAACAGTTTAGACAGCAGCAGTGACGTGATTTTGAAAAATCACCAAAAATAGTAGAAATAGAACTAGGTTGTGCATGAGATATATAATTAAATATTATTGAGTCTATTTTTATATGAAAGAAACGGTGTAGGCAAAAGAATTGTATATTATGAGATAATTGATTTTTAGTACAGAGGGGCCAGAACTGTCAGTTTGTGTAATAGGGGAGACTTTAACTAATAAACTGTACTAATTGGCCACACAAAAAATTCTGGAAAAATTATAGTATGAAGATATATGAGTCTAGTTTCATGGAAAATTTACAGATCTAAATTTTGAGTTTCGTAACTCGAGTTATAGTCAATTTACTGAACATGATGCAGATGGACAGTTTCAAATTTTATGCCCCAAATCAGTAAGTTAAGTTTAGTAATGCCTCGTGCTCGACTCCGGCAATGGTCTCGGGTAAGGGGTGTTACATTTATTGGTATTAGAGCAAGGTTTAGTCGATTCTCAGAATATTCAGTATGGGTAAGAGTCTATCTATACATGCCATACTTATATTTTGATAGTGTGACGACTCTTGACGATTTAAAATATTTTTCTTTTATAGTTATGGATCCCGAGCAGTGGTGCAGATGATGTAGAGAGTAGTGCACCTACTCCCGCTGAAGGGACGGTGCCACAAGATAGTCATGAAAGGCCCATTACAGTTAGTCAGGGAGGAGGGGCTCGAGAAGCCTTCTTCCAAGCTATGAATGAATGGTTTGCTGAGTTCGTTCGTACGAACCCGGCCGTTAGACCTCCACCCCCTCATGATCCACAGACCACCCATGTAGCTTCCCCAGTCATAGATACAGTCAGAAGAGAGAAGCCACCTGTTGACAAAATTAGAAAACAAGGGGCTGAAGAGTTTCGGGCTGCTAAAGATGATGATGCAGAGAAAGCTGAATTTTGGCTCGAAAATACTATCAGAGTTTTTGACGAGTTATCCTGCACACCGGAAGAGTGTATTAAATGTGTAGTGTCACTTCTTAGAGATTCAGCCTACCAGTGGTGGAAGACACTTGTATCAGTAGTACCGAAAGAAATAGTTACATGGGATTTCTTTCAGGAGGAGTTCCGTAAGAAGTATTCAGTGAGGTTTATTGACCGAGAAAAGAAAAGAGTTCCTTGAATTAAAAACAGGTAAGATGACCGTGACCGACTATGAACGTGAATTTGTTTGACTCAAGAATTATGCTCGAGAGTGTGTGTCTACAGAGGCTATCATGTGCAAAAGATTTGAAGATGGGCTCAATGATGATATCCACCGTCGCTTAGTGTTCTAGAGATAAAAGAGTTTGTTACTTTAGTTGAACGAGCACTGTAAAGCGTAAGAGTTATTAAAAGAAAGGGTAAATCTAAAATTGAGATGCAAGACTCGAAGAAAAGACTGATGAGTAAATCATTTCAGTCTACATCCAAGAGGCATAGAGAGTTTTCTACGAGATCTAATTTTTCAGCTGGGTATTCTAGCGAATGTAGGTGGAAGATTTATGGATTCAAAAGCTCCAACCACTTCGATTGCGAATGTTGGTAGTATTCAGCCTAATAGACCTGAGTGTCCTCAATGTAGTCAACATCATCCAGGTCAATGTCGAGCGACTGAGGTTGGTTGTTTCCGATGTGGTGCACCGGATCATTTCATTTGGGAGTGTCCTGAGATGGAAAAAAAAGAAGTAATATCGAGTGCAAGATCAGGTAATGCCCCCGTTAGAGGCAGACATCAGAGAAATCCGGGAGTAGGGGTAGGTAGAGGTGCATTTAGAGATACAGCAACGAGATCAGATGTTAGAGCACCGCAAGGACTTATGATATCCGTACTCGTGAAGAGGCATCCTCCCCGATGTAATTACCGTACATTTCTCTTCATGATGTTAATGTTATTGCATTGATTGATCCGGTTCAACCAATCCTATGTTTGCATGAAATTAATGCCTAGTATGAACATGCCCATAGAGTTTACGTAAATTTGTGATTAAAGTATCGAATCCATTTGGTCAAGATGTGTTAGTAAACAAAGTATGTAAAAATGCCCTTTGATGATTAGAGGTTCTTGTTTCACGGTGATCTCATGCTATTGCCATTTGATGAGTTTGATGTGATTCTTGGTATGGATTGGTTAATCGCACATGATGTGATAGTGAATTGTGGAAAGAAATTCATTGAGTTGAAATGTGAAAATGGTGAGATCCTTCGGGTTAATTCAGATGAGTCAGGTAGTTCAATTTCCATGAAATCTGTTATGTCTGCTCAGAAATGTTTAAGGAAAGGATGTGAAGCTTATCTCGCTTTTGTGTTGAATACTAAAGACAAAGAGTTGAAAATTGAATCAATGCATGTGGTAAATGAGTTTCCTGATGTGTTTCCAGAAGAACTATCAGGTTTGCCTCCTATCAGAGAAGTTGAGTTTGGTATTGAATTAATTCCAGGTGCAACCCCTATTTCTATTGCTCCTTATAGAATGGCTTTAATAGAATTAAAAGAATTGAAAGCTCAGCTATAGGAATTAACTGTTAAAGGCTTTGTAAGACCTAGTTATTCACCATGGGGTGCACCAGTGTTATTTGTGAAAAAGAAGGACGGTTCCATGAGATTGTGCATAGACTATCGGCAGCTTAATAAGGTAACCATCAAGAATAAATATCCACTGCCTAGAATAGATGATTTGTTTGATCAATTGAAGGGAGCCACTGTGTTTTCTAAGATAGATTTGAGATCTAGATACTATCAGTTACGAGTTAAAGAGCCAGATGTTCCGAAAACTGCTTTTCGAACTAGGTATGGTCACTATGAGTTTCTTGTGATGCCATTTTTGCTTAACTAATGCTCCTGCCATCTTCATGGATTTAATGAACCGAATTTTCAGACCTTACTTGGACAAGTTTGTAGTTGTGTTTATTGATGACATCTTGATTTATTCTCATGATGAGACCGAGCATGCGAGCATTTGAGATGCTTTACGCTTTTTGAGAAATAATCGACTTTATGGCAAATTTAGCAAAAGTGAGTTTCGTTACGGAAGTTTGTTTTCTTGGACACGTTGTCTCGGTGAAGGTATTAAAGTTGATCCGAATAAGATTTCACCATTGTCGATTGGAAGCCTCCGGGAATGTATCGAGGTCGAAGTTTTCTTGGTCTTGTCGGTTATTATAGACGATTTGTAGAGGATTTTCCATGATAGCTACTCCATTGACAAGATTGTTACGAAAGATGTTAAGTTTGAATGGACCGAGAAGCGTCGCAGAGTTTCGACAAGTTAAAGGTATTTTGACTAAAGCTCTGTCTTAGTACAACTAGAACCGTAAAGAGTTTGTGATTTATTGATGCATCCTTACATGGACTAGGTCGTGTACTTATGCAGGAAGGAAGGGTAATTGCTTATGCCTCTAGGCAGTTAAAACCACATGAGAAAAATTATCAGACACATGATTTAGAGTTAATGCTATTGTATATGCATTAAAAATCTGGAGACATCATTTGTATGGTGAGAAATGCCAATATTCACCGATCATAAAAGTTTGAAATACTTAATGACTCGGAAAGATCTAAACTTGAGGCAAAGAAGATGGCTAGAGTTGATTAAAGATTATGAACTAGTGATCGATTATCACCGGGTAAGGCAAACGTTGTTCTTGATGCTTTGAGTAGAAAATCGTTATTTGCGTTGAGAGCTTTGCACTAGTTTGACCTTGTTAGATGATGGTTCTATTTTAAATGAGTTGAGAGCTAAACCGATGTTTCTTGAAGAAATTTGTGAAGCTCGAGAAGGATGTGATGAGTTGCAAGCCAAAAGGGTTCAAATGTAGTCGGTGTAGAGTCGATTTTCGGATCGATCCGATCGTTGTTTGATGTTTAGAGGCAGGTATGTGTACCAAAGAATGATGATCTTATTCTAAGGTTTTACAGAAGCACATAGCAGTTCTTGGTCTATTCACCCGGTAGTACAAAGATGTATAATGATTTGAAGAAAATGTATTGGTGGAGAAGAATGAAAAGAGATATATCAGAGTTTGTTTCTAGATGTTTGATTTGTCAGCAGGTAAAGGTCGAACATCAGGTACCTTCAGGTTTATTGCAGCCTGTATTAATTCCCGAGTGGAAATAGGACCGAGTTACTATGGATTTTGTGACAAGATTGCCTTCGACACCGAGAAAGAAAGATGCAATACGGGTTATGATTGATAAGTTAACAAAGTCGGCTCATTTTATCCCAGTTCGTATGGATTATTCACTTGACAAGTTGGCCGAGTTGTATATTTCAGAAATTGTGAGACTACATGGAGTACCGTTATTGATTATCTTAGATAGAGATCCGAGATTTACTTCACAGTTTTGGAAGAAATTGCAGGAAGCTTTAGGTACAAAGTTGAGTTTTAGTACAGCTTTCCATCCTCGGATCGATGGTCGATCAGAGAGAATTATTCAGTACTTGAAGATATGCTTAGATGTTGTGTATTGGAATTTCAAGGTAGTTGGGAGAAATATTTGTCGTTAATAGAGTTTGTCTACAATAATAGTTATCAATCGAGTCTGAAGATGGCACCTTATGAAGCTTTGTATGGACGTAAATGTCGCGCCTTTGTATTG
Organism: Gossypium rotundifolium; assembly: GCA_025506655.1. Taxonomy (NCBI): domain Eukaryota; kingdom Viridiplantae; phylum Streptophyta; class Magnoliopsida; order Malvales; family Malvaceae; genus Gossypium; species Gossypium rotundifolium. The sequence goes on from CP106723.1 coordinate 267,077, forward strand.
GATAGAGCTTAAGGAAAATTAGATTTACTGGGTTGATCTAGTCAAAGAAATGTAAGAGAAAGTAAAAGTCATCGAGATTGCTTGAAAGTAGCGGATAGAGCAAATCTTATGCAGATTTGAAAAGAAAAGAAATTGAATTTCAAGTTGGTGACAGGTATTCTTGAAAGTATCCCTTGGAAGAAAGTTCTCGATTTGGCAAGAAAGGCAAATTAAGTCCCGTTTTATTGGACCGCTTGAGGTGATCGAGAGTTGGGCCATTGGCATATCGGTTAGCATTTCCGATCGAGTTAGAGAAGATTCATAATGTCTTTCATGTGTCTATGATACGTCGTTATCGTTCAGATCCATCGCATGTAATTTCGCAGACAGATGTTGAGATTCAGCCAGATATGACTTACGGTGAGGAACCCAGAAAATTCTAGCTCAAGAGGTTAAACAATTAAGGAACAAAAGTATTGCAGTTGTGAAAGTATTATGGAATAGGCATGGGATAGAAGAGGCTACATGGGAGCCCGAAGAGATTATGCGAAAAATAGTACCCAAACCTCTTTACAGGTAAGATTTTCAGGGACGAAAATCCCTAAAGGGGGGAGAAATGTAACATCCCGAAATGGGGCCTAATGGAACAGTGGTTGCGAAACCATGAATCCAAGCTATAAAAGTTTATTATGATTAATTATTATGATTTATCGAGTGATTAAATACATGTGTTAGAGTATTGATAAGAAATTTTATTAATTTCATGCTTAAATTGCCTATTAGGACTTGTTTGCAAAAGTTGCTAAATAGGGGTTCTAATTTATAGAGTTCTTGATTGAAATGGGGGATTTGAAGTAGGAGTCCTTAAATGGTAATTAGACCATTATATTTTTATGGACAAAAATGGACATAAAGTTTTTAATGAAGGGTAATTTAGTCATTTGGTAATAAAAAGGAATTAAAAGGGAAAAAGATGGCAAAATGTGCTCATCTTCTTCATTAGGACGAAATTACAAGGGTTCACCATAGCTAGGTTTGTTTCAAGCTTCCAAGCTCCATAGTAAGTGATTCCAAGCCCCGTTTTTAATGTTATTTACATCTTTGAAGCCCCGGTAGCTCGATTTAGCTTATTCTATCAATAATTCATGCTAGGGTTCATATTTGGAAAAATACCCATAGGTGAAAAATGTTTATTTTGATGTTTTATGATATAATATGAAGTCTGAAATTATGTTAAACAACTTTTGCTAAGTGATTTTAAGTGAAAACGAGTAAAATCGCTTAATCGGTAAAAATACCTAATGTTCATAAGTACAAGTTAGAGTGAGAATTTGATGTTGCCATAGAAGGAAAAATGATCAGCATGTCATAAAACATAAGAATAAGGGATAAAGTTTAATTTCCGAGCTTTGGGGCAAATGTGTAAATATGTAAGTTTAGGGCAAAATTGTAATTTTGCCAAAGTTAAGAGTTAAGGACTGTTTTGATGAATGTGAGTATTAAAAAAGCTAAATTTTCTATTATAGATCAAGAAGAACGAAATTGAGTTAGATCGAGGAAAGAAAAAGATAGAGGACTAAATCGACATAGTTGATCGTATTTTGTTTCGAGGTAAGTTTACGGTAAATAAATGCAATATTCTATTATTTTACATTTAATACTGTTAAATTCCAGTGTTTACATATTTATTCTGTAAATTTATTATTTAAAGACTCAAGTATGAATTGACGGAAAAGTTATCTTAGAAAGTTATCTCAGAAAGTTCCGGTTGAACCTTAGGAATGTGTAGGATACAAATGTCATGACATTAGGGTTTAAGGAAATCATGTAAGACAATGTCAAGACATGGCATTGATATGTTACTATAAGGCAAAGGTCCCATGTAAGACCATTCCAAGGCATGGCATTGGTGAGTTCACAAGGTAAGGATACTGACGTAAGACCATGTCAAGACATGGCAATGGTTAAGTTTCATAAGGAAAGGTACCGCGTATCCTTAGTATTCCAAGTGGTTCAACGGAAAATTCAAAGAGTATACCAAAGTAAAGGTAAGACAAGTTCAAGCTAAAAAGGTAAGGTAAGGCAAATTCATGTTAAAAGGTACATGTAAGAATACAAGTTTAAGTATATTGAGTTAAAAGCTTAAGTGATCCCGATAAGAAAAGAATAAGATAATTGATTAAGAATGTTGTTATTTATTTACATGTAAACTTACTAAGCTTTATGCTTACTCCCATTCCTTAATTTTTTTATAGTATTACAAGCCAACTCGGGAATCACAAAGGCGTCGGAGATCGTACGCACTATCAAAGGATTATCTTGGTATTTTGTAACTCGACGTTTTAAGTTATGGCATGTATAGGGACTTAGCTATCTTGTGTGTATAACCTTATGATATGGCTTAAGATTGGCTTGTAATTGTTTGGTAATGATTAGCCGTTAAAATGGTTAATTAAGAACATGTTTTGGATGCTATGAAATGCCTAGTTGATAGTTATTTTAAAGAAATTATGTAATTATATGCAGGGGAACAGTTTAGACAGCAGCAGTGACGTGATTTTGAAAAATCACCAAAAATAGTAGAAATAGAATTAGGTTGTGCATGAGATATATAATTAAATATTATTGAGTCTATTTTTATATGAAAGAAACGGTGTAGGCAAAAGAATTGTATATTATGAGATAATTGATTTTTAGTACAGAGGGGCCAGAACTGTCGGTTTGTGTAATAGGGGAGACTTTAACTAATAAACTGTACTAATTGGACACACAAAAAATTCTGGAAAAATTATAGTAAGAAGATATATGAGTCTAGTTTCATGGAAAATTTATGGATCTAAATTTTGAGTTTCGTAACTCGAGTTATAGTCAATTTACTGAACATGATGCAGATGGACAGTTTCAAATTTTATGCCCCAAATCAGTAAGTTAAGTTTAGTAATGCCTCGTGCTCGACTCCGGCAATGGTCTCGGGTAAGGGGTGTTACATTTATTGATATTAGAGCAAGGTTTAGTCGATTCTCAGAATATTTAGTATGAGTAAGAGTCTATCTATACATGCCATACTTATATTTTGATAGTGTGACGACTCTTGAAAATATTTTTCTTCTATAGTTATGGATCCCGAACGAGCTGGTGCAGATGATGTAGAGAGTAGTGCACCTACTCCCGCTGAAGGGACGGTGCCACAAGATAGTCATGAAAGGCCCTTTACAGTTAGTCAGGGAGGAGGGGCTCGAGAAGCCTTCTTCCAAGCTATGAATGAATGGTTTGTTGAGTTCGTTAAATGCGAACCTACCGTTAGACCTCCACCCCACATGATCCACAGACCACCCATGTAGCTTCCCGACCATAGATACAGCGGAAGAGAGAAGCCACCTATTGACAAAATCGAGAAAACAAGGGCTGAAGAGTTTCGGGTCGCTAAAGATGATGATGCGAGAAAGCTGAATTTTGGCTCGAAAATACTATCGAGTTTTTGACGAGTTATCCCGCACCTTTCGGAAGAGTGTATTAAATGTAGTGTCACTTCTTAGAGATTCAGCCTACCGGTGGTGGAAGACACTTGTATCAAAGAGTACCGAAAGAAAAGTTACATGGGATTTCTTTCGGGAGGAGTTCCATAAGAAGTATATCACGAGAGGTTTATTGACCGTAAAAGAAAAGAGTTCCTTGAATTAAAACGAGGTAAGATGGTGTGACCGACTATGAACGTGAATTTGTCGACTCAAGAATTATGCTCGAGAGTGTGTGTCTCACAGAGGCTATCATGTGCAAAAGATTTGAAGATGGGCTCAATGATGATATCCATTGTCGCTTAGTGTTCTAGAGATAAAGAGTTTGTTGCTTTAGTTGAACGAGCACGTAAGGCGGAAGAGTTATTAAAAAGAAAGGGTAACTGAATTGAGATGCAAGACTCAAGAAAAGACAGATGAGCAAGTCATTTCATCCACATCCAAGAGGCCTAGAGAGTTTTCTACGAGATCTAATTTTTCATTTGGGTATTCTAGCCTAATGAGGTGGAAGATTTATGGATTCAAAAGCTCCAACCACTCGATTGCGAGTGTTGGTAGTATTCAACCTAATAGACTTGAGTGTCCTCAATGTAGTCAAGTCATCCAGTCAATGTCGAGCGATCGAGGTTGGTTGTTTCCGATGTGGTGCCGGATCATTTCATTTGGGAGTGTCTGAGATGGAAAAAAAAAGTAATCCGAGGTGCAAGATCGGGTAATGCCCGTTAGAGGCGTACATCGAGAAATCCGAGAGTAGGGGTGTAGAGGTGCATTTAGAGATACAAAGAATGAGATCGGATGTTAGAGCACCGCAAGGACTTATGCTATCCGTACTCGTGAAGAGGCATCCTCCCCGATGTAATTACGGTACATTTCTCTTCATGATGTTAATGTTATTGCTTTGATTGATCCGGTTCAACCCATTCCTATGTTTGCATGAAATTAATGCCTAGTATGA